>JAZGTJ010008417.1:0-21043 GCA_036877575.1 Botia almorhae
ATACACACTTAACATTTAACATACTGAGGAACAAGGTAATATGGCACCTGAAAACGAAAAAGGAATTAAAGTATTAAAAACCGCGTCTAGCCGTTTCGTTGTCTTCTAAATTGGTCCAGTATACTGAAATATTCACTCCCTAGAAATCCACACTGACAAACCAGAGAGCAGCTGATTAATATATTTACCTAACAGAAATATGAAGTCTTTCAAGTCATTATAATATGCGCGTGTGTGTAAATATATTATTTTCCAATCTTCAAACTAATTTTGTTTGTCGTTGTCTTTAATTTCTAATGTGCTTAACATGTAAACTATCCTGTAAACTTTTAGGCATTGGTGTTGTTGAAAGAAGATTAAAAAGACCCCTCCCCCTATTTTTCCCAAATATTTAAACTATAAGCATTGTGTCCTTACGTTATGACAGTATATTTTGTTATTGTCTATTTGTACATTGTCTGTATGCTGTACACATTTGTACATATGTATGTATGTATATTATGCATGCAAGATATCAGATTTGCTTAATACAAATTCCAAGTGCTCATTTCATATGGCATGTATGTTTAATTGTGTCAACACCATCTTGAGGTTTAGTGGGGTCCCTGCCAAAGCCCGGATTTGTGTTCAGGATACACTTGTGTGTCTCATGGAACTGCAGAGTTGAATGAGACACAGGCATACAGCAGTCTGAAAGTTAGCAGCCAGATGCCTGTGAGTTTAATAATGTTTATCTGCAGTCAGATTTCTCCCATGACTAGAATCTTGTTAGCATCTCCGCTAAAGGAACACACAGAGCCACTGTGTCCCAACATCCTGTGAAGGAAGCTAGAACATCGTATTCTGGCCCTTTGCAAAACAGGAAGTGAATTCCTGCACCTCGTTTTATTGCTTGTCATCGCAAGGTCACTGAGAAGCTCATTAACTCAGCGTCGTCTCTTAGTTAGTTGAGAACTCTCTTTATCTCCCCTCTGAGTAATTACAGTCTTTGTGACATCATAAGAGAGGACATAACAAGGCATCATGGGAGATGGACGGCAGCTAACCCTGGACGTTTGATCTCTGTTATCGCAGACGCCTGATTGTTTAATGGTCTTTTCCTGCCTAAGGCACAGATGTTGGCCTAGTGGCAGCTATTTAAGAGTAGGTACAGCAGTAGTCTTCTGGACTGGAGCTATAAGCCAGCAGCAGACTGTCTGGGAGACCTCAGCTCAGGACAGCAGAGCCTCATGACACATATAAAGCTAGAGGCCGGGCCGGGCCGCAGGCTTACATAATACACATCAAAACATTAATGAACCCACGCCATGCACCCACACACACACATACAGTGCACACACATTTAAATACCAACCAACCGACGTTTGACCAAGGTTTGACCACTTGCCAACTAGATTAAAAACTGGTTTTGACTGGTAATTGAAACTGGTAAACTGGCCACTTGTATGGTATCATTACTAAGAACGTCAAGAAAGAAACGTCACTGATTAAATAGCAAGAAAAAAACAAACATTTTAATCTGATAAATTATCTGAGGGATTTAAGGAAATACAAACGCTCGACCAACAGATTGCTTTCTAACAATTTTTACTTTTTTTTACTACACTTTTACTGCAACTTTTACTTTTTGAGCTGCTTCATAGAAACACTCCACAAAAGAAAAACGAATGTACATTTATCCAAAGCGTCTTACATAGTAAAGAAAACAATGAAGCAATAACAAATAGATTCCAACAATCATTAGTCGATTAGCTAATTTGCCCACTAGTGATCTACATTTTTACAGGTTATTAAATTTACTTCAAGCTATTTACCAGCGGTGCTTTATACATTAATTTAGAGCTACAACATCTTGTTACTGCTGTAACTGTTAGCAACTGTCAGCTTGCTAAACTGCTTTCAGGAGACGTTGCGTGTCTCAATTCATTCAGTTTGCAGCAAAAGCTACAAGAGCCATCAACGCAGCGCTTTGTAACGAATTCACAGCATTTAACAATATATTTCAAGACAATTACTGTCAGACTTCAAACGGCCTGCTGGCAGCAATTTTCCCATTATTACACATAATCCTTTGATCTCCAATTGTTTGTGAGGACATTTATAGTTTTGCACAGGAACAGTTTTTAGTTAGTTAGCTAGTTAATTAACTAGTTCGTTCGCTAGTTCATTCGCTAGTTTGTTCACTCGCTAGTTTGTTCACTCGCTAGTTCTTTAGTATTTAACTATTTATTTGTCAGTTACCCTGTTCCTAAAAAAAGATTCATAAAAAACTGATTAGTTTGATTCATGTTTGTTGCATATGACACTGAACCAGAATAACTCTACAGGCTGTTTCTTAACACAAGTTATTCAGACGGCACACTAATTACTCAACTAGTCTCAACTTATTCATTACTACTGGGAAGATTTAATGTAACAAGAAATCTTATTTTAACTTATTTGTGCCACAGCAACAGACTGTGTACTGCAGCATAAACACTGGATTACACAATATACGGCAAAATATAATTAGGATGGATAGTAAAGGATGGTTGCCAGTGAGATCATTTTAAATATGATATCCTACCTGACCCATCCACTCCTCCTCATCTTTTCAAATCTCTTACATTCGATCTCTGTTTGATCTTCAAAGACCTGCTCAGTTTGCAATATGAAGCTCTGAGCATCTCGTCCCATAATAGTATAAATGACAGATTTACATTGTGAGAACAATAAGGAGCACACCTGCTCACGGATGACTAATGAACATACATAAACACACCTGCAGCGTTAAGACCTGGAGTTCAAAGAGCCGCTACACTTGGGGCCCCCGGGCCCCTGTGATCAGCCACCTGGACACAGTGACACTTCCAGCCCCTTATCTGGGATTTGTGTTTCTCTTATACACAAACACACATAAACCATCTTGTGTGTCTCAGTTGTCTAACATACCCAAATGGGTGTGTTATTTAATGTGTGTATCCACTGATAGACTCAGCAAATCAAAAGCAGTTTACAGCGCACAGGAAATAGTGTCAAGTCAAGTCAACTTTATTTATATAGCGCTTTTTACAAATTGTCATTGTTTCAAAGCAGCTGTACATGAATGATATCTTTAAAAGTGTAGAACAAATAAAGTGTAAAAATCCCTAAAGTGTAAAACAATGTGGTGCCGGAACACATTATTTTGATGATTGGCAATCAGATAACCAATCGTAAACTGCCTCAATGTTTCCCTCATTAAATATTCATGAATTACGTCTCATTTAAGCATGTTTCTTTTTAGGTTATAGCAAAGAGTGTATTGACAAAGCAGCATTTCCATATAAGCACACAACATTATTAAACAAGTCACTGTATTTATCCAACCAATGTTATTAACCTTACAATCAAGCAAATACAAAATGTTAAGCCGGGGTTTACAAACATTGTTTACAGAAAGCTCGAAACCAGACCGACTAATTACTAACCCAGGGTAAATATGAACAGTGTGAAACGTGGAACAAGATAACCCAGGATTACAATTCCCTGGGTTAGCAAAGCACATCTACAGCATGTCCCCATTATGAACCCGTCTGTGTCCTCCACATCTCCTCTAACACAAGAACACAGATATTTTCAGCACGGATGGACAACGTGCTAAAACTCACCAGTGATTTCAACACAGCTCTGCAGTGCTGTGTTGAACACACACACGCACACACACGCACACACACGCACACACACACACACACGCATACACACGCACACACACGCATACACACGCACACACACGCATACACACGCATACACACGCATACACACGCATACACACACATACACACACATACACACACATACACACACATACACACACATACACACACATACACACACACACACACACACACACACTTTGTTTTCTGGTTGCTGGGGAACTGTCGGAGAAACATATGTGCGGTTTGTCTTATGGAAATTCTCGGAAATTGTGGGACTTAATGTTTATGCACGCAAGGTCGCTCAATTGCCTCAGGCCGTCAGAAACAGGCCTTTATATTCTGGCTCATCCTATCTGTGTATGTGCAGTATGTGCATGTGTGTTTAAATGTCTCGACAAGACAAGGAACAGATTCCCTACAACTGGAATGCAAGGAGTACACAGTGACGATTTAAACAAACCCTATTGCTCGGGGAATACTAAAGGCGCCGGTGACGTAGCCAAACTCACTTGAAGTCTAACACATTCCTTGTGCATAATTATCAGCCTGCACTGTGCTGTAATCATAATGGTCTCTCATATTACCTAACCATATTTCACAGACACGACTGTACGAGGATAAGCGGTATTTTCAAAGACATTAAGCTGAGTACACACAGTAAAACCCTCAATTACATTTACATTTATGCATTGGGCACACATTTTTATCCAAAGTGACTTACTGTGCATTCAATATGTACATTTTATCAGTAGCCTAAGTATATCCCCTTGGAATCAAACCCGCAACCTTTGTACTGCAGACGGAAAGCTCGACCACCTGAGCTACAGGAACACCAGTTAAATACCTTTAAAAAATATTACAAATGCCACTAAACTGTACAAACACTGATTATATCATCCTCAAAAGTGCTTGGTGCTTCGACACTGTACCTTCACTGTGTGAAGTATTTCTACGTTATGTGCGCAACACATCCAACAGTCACAGAACACAGTAATAATGTGCTTCCCTAGACAAGCACCACTAACTAAATCTATAAAAACTTCTACTATAGCACAATAATGTCTGATGAAGTTCATACTGTGTGTGTGTAACTGTCACTCAATCTGTCTCTGCTTTGTGAGCACAGGACTGTGATACTTTGTTCCCCTTTCCAGTGTCCCAGTTCTAGGCTGTCAGTGCATTACTCATCCTCAGAGCTAGCGCAGGTTCCCTGCTCTCCTTCATCTTTCTCATGCACATACTGCTTCAATCCTCATTCAATTCACTTAACTTTATATCGGCATACTTTATGCATGGTAGTTGATGCACAAAACTGCAAAGCTTTCCTTAGCTAATTACGGTCGCATTTTATCCGCAAAAGAGCAAGTTACCGTAATCACTTCCAGCCATTTTGTGTCTAATGAGCCCAATTTCCTTCCTGATAGGGTTTTCTCTTTGTATTTTGAGGGAAACTGGCAGGGACAGCGAAACAGAGAGACTCTTTAAAGAGGTCTTAAGTGGCCCCAAATATAAGAGCTTGACTTCTCCCATCTGTTCTTACAATATCTGACTGGAGATCACCCCACTTTCCCCTTCAGCATGCAGACTATTCGCCACCCTTGCAGCTGCAAGGACGGAAATGCGCTTCCTGTCGCAAGCCGAGGAGGCTTCACAAAGTCTGGTGTTTGAAGATGAGGCCTAGAGCTGTGTCCCACTGACAGACTGAATAGAGACTGATGGAGCTCTGAGGAACCTTAGAGAAGGAGCGGGAGGTGAAGTGAATGTTTTGAAAGTATCTGTGGTGAATTCACAAAAAAGAAAACTTTCAACGCTGCTTTGGATTTTGACGCAAACAAAATTTTGATTTTGTGGGTCACGTTTGCTGTTTAAAGAAAATATTTGAGAAACAGTTCAGTCAGAAATAGTTAAATGTGTGTGGAACACAAAAGTAGAATTCTGGAGAACCTTAGTCTAGTTCTTCTATAACAAGCTTAAAATATCAATGTAAAAACAAAACAAAGTATGCCCTATATTCTAAGACTTAATTTCTTTATTTCTTTGAATACAACATGAGTCATATGAACTACAGGTTTAGAACAGCGCAAGTCAGGTCAAAATTGAATCTTTTGGGTGAACGATTCAACTAAAAGCATTTAAATATACACCAACAGGACGTCTCGGTCTCTGTGCAGACAGTCAGGGTGTTAATACGGTTCTTCTAAGATGATGTCT
Organism: Botia almorhae; assembly: GCA_036877575.1. Classification (NCBI taxonomy): domain Eukaryota; kingdom Metazoa; phylum Chordata; class Actinopteri; order Cypriniformes; family Botiidae; genus Botia; species Botia almorhae. The sequence continues at coordinate 5,889 of JAZGTJ010008417.1, forward strand.
GTCTGCTATCACACATCCAACACGAAAGCCTCCTGAGAGGATCTGCATATGTTTTGGCAGGAGTTACACTGGCACACAGAGGCGAACCATGTGGCCTGCTCTCTTTCAGACCACGGCACACTTTTAGATGCCAGGAGGGAGCGAGGAGTGGCCTGGTTTTGTCAGAAGCGTAAACCGAAAGATGGAACACACAAATCTGTACGGTGTCCAGCGGTGAGCTGAGCCAATGGCTGAGCCATTACCTCAGTATATAGATATATATAGAGAGAGATATATAGAGAGAGGACTGGCTGACACTGTATCCAGCTGTGAGGAGACACGCAACAGGATACATCAGTTCTGCTAATGAAACATCCTGAAGCTTCTGCTCATAGTGATCTCATTATGGGTGGGTACAGTGGTTAATAGTATAAATGTTTAATGTATTACTGTTATGTGTATTAAATCTCCGTTTCATGTCTCAAGCACGCAAAGGACTTGGTACATGGCAAGTCTAAGGAAGCAACAAAGCACAACAAAGCTGCATTTTAAGTTATTAGTTATTGTGCATTTTTTCCTTGGGGATTTACACGAACTTTTCATTCAAGAGATCAAAGATATAAGCCAATCATCTTTAAGGTTTAGAGAGACCAAGTCGATGACATCATCCTCCATTAAAGTGGGCGGATGTCGCAGAGCTCTTTTGGCGTGTTTTGATCGACGCAGTTCTGTGATTGGCTGAGCCTTTAATGCAGGATCATGCATGGTGTAGTTTTTCTGCATTACAAAAAAAACTTTCAACAGAAGCATACGTCATCACAAGCATGGAGCGCAGCGGAAGGTTTCTATCGTTAAAGGTTTAAAATGTACCGCTGAAACTGAATCACCTTTTTCATGAACAATGAAAGTATAACAAAATCTATAGATAAGTAAACCCACACACACTCCTACAGTGTCTCTTTTGCCCTTGATGAACTGCGATGTGCACACACACATACACACACACACACCCTGACCTGAGCCTCACTCACAGTGTGAGGTGTGTGGCTGCTGTTAGAATGGAGGGAGCGGGGCCCTATTTTTAGGGCCCTGGAGACGAGGCTCTAAAATTAGAATAGCAGAGCTGTGACTGGCGCATGTGGAAATCATTAGTTTAAACAGACATGCATGCAGGTTTCCCAGAACTGCTGCACGGTGTTGCTCGCATGCGCAGCCGAAAGAGCAAGCCGAAAGAGTGGCAAGCAGGAACAGAAACAGGAAGATAGAGGGCAGACTTCCTCCTAGTTCCTCACGCTGAGCGTGTGTTGTGCAATAGGCTCCTGCAAACGCATATATATAGCAGCAGCTCTCTTTAAGAGAAAGACAGACACAAAGGAAGACTTTGATGAGGCCACTACTGCCTGTAATGTGTATAGATGTGTGTGTGTGTGTGTGTGTGTGTGTGTGTGTGTGTGTGTTTGTGTAGGGCTCAGTCTCAACGCCACTCAAGTTCTGTTATAAGACCACAGAGACGGTAGACAATCAATCAATCAAGGCATCAGTGCAGCTCAGAATAAGCAACAGTAAATCTAGCCGCTTTTCTGATCAATAGCACTTAGATGACACAGAGTTACACAACACTGCAACAGCTTTGGAACTTGTGCTGTGTAGGTTACATCTGTCTATTCATCCACACAAATGGTGCCTCGCAGTTATCATTCACACATTCATGCAAGCTCGCACACAGGGTCCAAAATTCACTTTTTGCCACACCCCACAATGCCAGGTACAAAATAATCACATTTACCAGCCAAAGATATTTAGATAGTGACTAACGGAGAAGAAATCATATTTTGCGGAACTTTCAACTACATAATGTATTTTGTTTCTATGATATACGGGTTAATCGGCAGTTTTAAAAGTAAAGTAAAAATGTACATCCAAAAAATCTCGGCGTACATTAACGTTCAGACGTGCTAGACAAACACACAATGATAAATCAGAAGATGAAGTCGTAACAGACGTGCGCTTTCATAGAAACACTGAATCACCCGCCTCACTTTTACGACTTTAATTTTTACAATTCTATTTAAACCGTGTTCCAATTCCAAATGAAGAAACCGGCCAACTGGCAAGTAACTACAATTTATTTTCTTGCCAAAGACAGTTTCTACTTGCATTTGGCACAAGACGAGTGTTAATATTGGACCCGGCTCACATAAAATCAGCAGATGGAGGATGTCACAGAGTATGTGTGGCACATATTACGCTGTTCACCACAAAGACTAATAAAAGAGAACTACAGAGTGGCAACAACCGATATAATCAATAAAAATGAATACTTCATATACACACATTAAGCCTCATTCTTTAAACACAAGCGGAACACAAAACACATTTGTAAAGCACTTCCTTACATGGTCTTGTCACACTGATTCGCATGACTGTTTATGTTAATATAAAAAATTATTTACACTAACCTTGTTTAGCTTGTGTTTCAATAATGTATACATTGTATACATGTATACGTTTAGCTGCACGTTTTGAATTTGCAAATTGCTTGAATGAATGCACAGGGCAAGATGTTAAATAACATGTTTTTAAAAACTACAAAAATACCATTTGACGGTATAAAATTAATCAAACAAAAAATAAAAACCACAGATCAGTTCATCATTAAAATAGTTAGATGCAGCACTATGTTTGAAACAATGTAGATCTTTTCCACAGGAGTAACAAAGTTGATCGGCGTGTATGGAAACAGAACACAAACGTAGACAAGCGCATAAAACATAAAACTATCGTCAGCAGTTCTGCACTGATGCGCAGTATGACACTATTAAGTGACCCCAAGTGCTGACACAAGCCCTCCATCCTCAAATCACACAAAAGTGGCTTAAAAAGGGAAGGAAAAGGAAGGAAAGGGAATATGAAGGGAGGTACTTTATATTGTGTCTTTTTCTTGTGCAGATTTTAAGCAGGAACCCTGCTGTGCTAAAGTGTAACACCCACTGGAATATGAAGAGGCCTGATTTAAAATCACGATGACTTTAAAATGATACCCGAGAGCTGTCAGGGCCTTGAAAATCAAAACCAGACACCAATAGTTCAGCAGCGGCACGGGGGGGAGTGTAAAACAGTAAGTTACTGTCGTTTGGATGAGAGAGGGATGAGAGGGGTGGGGTTCAAACTGCTTTCCTGCTATACAAACCAACACCCTGTACTGTACATCCTGTGCGGGAAAAATATGACTTCCTGTTCTGCAAACATTCACAATCTCCGAGAACAGAGAAGATAGTCTGTCCAAACAAATGCCATGGCAACCTTACGTAAGGAGGAAGAACCCAAAGCCGGATTTAAACAACGACCAACCTCTGACCTACATATAAACTACATAGGTGCCCTAAACAGGGGAGCAAAGTTTGATTTACTCAGCTGAACTTTGGGGGAAAGCAAACTCTTAAACACATATTTGTGCACACTGAGGATAAATTGCTTGTTTTCCCTAAAAGCACACAATAAATTAGATAATCACAGACTCACTACCATAGCTGTCAGAAATCAATGACATGTCCCACATTATCACTAGGTAACACACACACACACACACACACACAGATCTCTTCATCCATTTACCAGCACCAATGACAATTACAGACATGACACCTAATTACTGTAATTGAATAACATCAATAGCACAGAATTAATTACAGTCAGGCCTTAATGATTTACGCACAATCTGTATCAATGAAACACAAAAGTAAACGATTAGAAAACACGTTTCATTCATTAACTAGCACAATGATTGGAAGTGTCACACAGTGAAGTGCAGGGTAAAGGGTTTAATGGGGGGGGGGGTACCTGGATCCAGAGAAGGGTGGTGAGGTCGCCTCTGGTTTAGAGGATTCAGGCTGCTTTTCTTTATTCTCCTGTGATGTCTCATCTTTCTTCAGAAAAGTCTTGGCCTCCTGGGAGTTTGCGTCTACCTCTTTAGTGACTCTGAGTGAGATGAAGAGTGAGATGGTCATGCGATCTAATGCCAAGCTCATCACGGACTTCACAAATGGCGTGCAGTGACCTGTGCTGAATGTGTAGACGCATCCACAGTACATTGTAATAACGAACGTGTGCTGCCATCTGGTGGCTATGTGAACTTACCGCACTTCCTCCCCCGCAAAATCAAATACTTTCGTTATTGTGATTTTGGAGGACACTTTGGGTTTGTCTTTCTTGTGCCGAGACCCTATGAAGGGTTTACTGGGCTCATCGGTGTTGTCTGTGGATGGGGACTAGAAGAAATACAAAAATCTGTGCATATTAATCTAATTGGAAATTGAAGCAAAAATACAAAAACATTTGGAATTCTGTTAGTGTAGTAAAATAAAACTAAAAGGCAAAGATTGTGAGGCTTGAAAAAAATGTCTTAACACTAAACCACAACCAAAACAAGCATAATGCAAAACATTAGCCTAAAGCTTTTCAGTCTATGGTATGATAACAATTTAACCTCCACACATAAAACTCTGCTCTGTTTTGATGATCTAATTTCAGTCTAATTTCAATTCGAGTGTGAATACGTGAAGATCTGCACACAAGAGTGAAACTACTTCACAATGTGTGAAAAAACTGAATCATTTACATTGTACAAAATTAACGCTATCCTTAAAATGCAGAGAAGCCTGTCTGTCATATCTGAGGGGCCTTCCAACAAATGCACATTTAAATAGAATTTGTATTATTGTTATTATTATTAGTACTAAACCTCAATACTTTTAAACCAATAAATCAGTGATTTATTTACCTGCTGAGAGTCTGTGCTTGGGGATTCTGCTGCTGCTGCTTTGGGTCGAGGTGCAACATCACTCAAAAAACTCATCCAAAGATTATCTGCTTTCTTCTGCTCTTCTTCATTAGCCACTGCTGATCCGGCTGCAGAATGACCTTCTTTCATCTCATCTTCAGCTTTCTGTTGGTCTGCTGCACCTCCCTCATCGTCTCCCACAAGTTTGAGGCCTCCTTTTTTTCTTTTTCTTTAATTACCAAAAAAGCACGTGGGACCATTTTGCATGTTTTATACCTTTAAATTAATTTTTTGACTTATGAACACGATAACTATCTGACCTCATAGGAATTTCTCCCTTGGTTTTCTTCCTTTTCTTCTTCGCACGTTCCGACTGTGTCTCATCGCGTTCCTCACCCTCCAGACCATCTTCCTTCTCACATGCATTCATGTCATCCTCACTCAGATTATCATCTGATACACATAATTCATAATTCAATTCTTTATTATGTAAACTCATTTATTGTTCCTCTAAGATCTAAGCAACATGAAAGACCGGCAGGTCTCTTGGTTCACTATTGTTTGCATCCATGGTGTGACTCTCACAGCCTTAGAAACATCTTTCAGAAAGCAACAGGATATGTGTCATTTATTTTAAACTAATATGTAAAACACTGATTTGGGTTTTTATATAAACATGTCCATTCTAGGTAAACCCAGATTCTGGATCATTCTAAAGTGTGACCCCAAATGGAAATGCATTAGGCATTAGTTTGAAATGTAATAGTGTTCACGTATTACAAATTATAAATAAGAAATACTATGTTGAAAACAATAGTGCAGTACACAGGCAAATTACCAGTATCTTGACATTTGCACATACAGTATTATGTTGCACAGCCATGCTAACTTTTATTGCTAAGAAAATCTTACCGGATGGGACATAATCTTCATCCTCATTTGAAGCATAATCATCCGAGTCATAATCCGAATAATTCATCTTTAACGGAGTGAGCTGCTAAATCAGACACGGAAAACAATAACCAGAAACACAACGGTTATCCAAATAGCTCAAATAGCAAACGCGCTACGCCTCACTAAAATCCCAACATGTCAGTTTATGAGCATTATCTGATATAGAAAAGATCATCGGTCGGCATTCACAACGCTTATTTCTATCCACATGGTTTGCAAATCAAGTCTACGGGCACAGCGAAGGGACAAACGCTACAATCTCAACAGGCCCCGCCCGCAAGCCTGTCGCAAATCGCAGGTGACCGAAAGCTAATCTGAAAGTGCACTCTATATTGGTCGTTTAAACTATAATCTTTTCAGTCGTTTTTGAAAGTATGCTACAGAGCACCAGTGGATTAAGGCTGCGTTTAGATGCATTGAAATAAACCGGCTCATTTATCGGTTTACAGCTGGTAAAGTAGACGTTCGTGCGGATGGTGGAGCGTCTGTGCTAAAAACAAAACGTCTGTCGATACTCGCGTCTCGTTTCTAATGCGGTTTCTCGGATCTGACACTGTATTTACGCTTGATCGTAGCATTTATCTAATGAGACATGCAGGACGGCTATAACGTGGAGATAGGATTCGTGAAGCAGATCCTCAGCTTGAATCTGGTGCCGAGGAAAAATGCCACCAACTGCGGCAGGAACGACACCTCTCTGTGCGATTTCTCCGGTGAGATCTCACGCCACAACAAAATCACACATTCTCTCCATCGGCTCACGTGTGACGCTGTTGTAATATCACGATTGAACTGTATGTTTTGCTGTGCAACGACACGCTTTTTAAGATACCGATAAGTTAGCAACTAATGCTACTGTGTTAGCTTGTCTAGCTAAGTGTACATGTGTCTGAATGCTTGTGTTTGCTAGGATGACAGTTGGAAGATCAGTTTAGCCTCATACACGAATAATGGGTCTTCTTAAATAATCGTTTCTCTTTATATTTAACAGAGATGTGGTATGGCGTGTTTCTGTGGGCTGTTGTGTCCTCGTTGGTGTTCCACCTGCCCGCAGCGCTTCTGGCCCTTGCAACGCTCCGGAGACATAAGATTGCACGATTTTTCCCCATCGGTATCCTGCTCATGGGTATCATAGGTCCACTATTTGGAGGAGTCCTCACTAGTATGTAGTTTGTTTATCCTTTACTGTATTATTTGCGTTAATTGACCTTATGAATGAGTGTGAGTCCTTTGATAGAGGGGTGTCTCTGTCTACGGCCTAAGATGCTGGGAAAGGACCCAGCCGCCCCGTGGCCCTGCAGGGAACAAGCGGGTTTAGAGAATGAATTAATTGTGTTATCTGTTTAGTAAATTCTATATATTGTCCACACTGTCTCTCATGGGGAGCTAATTGCATTAAAATGTAAAATGACAGTCACCCGTCATTGAAAATGAATCGTATTTGTGTGCAGTATTAACATACCCTAAGCGCTCCATGTGTTTTCTTACAGGTGCAGCCATAGCTGGAGTCTATAAAGCAGCCGGAAAAAGCATGTTTTCTTTGGAGGCCTTGGTTTTTGGAGTGGGACAATCTTTGTTTGTTTTTATCATTTCTTTCCTCAGAATTCTGGCTACGCTGTAGCACTGAGACTGGCACACCAGACTGCCATCATAATAATAACTTGGGCATCATATGCAAAACACGGAGGCCTTACTTTACAAACAGTCCCAAGAACTCGTTTCTTTTGGTATCGAACAATGTTATTCATTTTAAATGGGGTTCTGATGAGCTTGTTGTGATGGGACTTGCACATGTATTTTTTTATTATTTAGAGTGTAATTTGACCGATTCTTGATTTGTTTGTTAGTTTCTTGTCCTTTCTTGACACTAAAGTGTATATATCTTTATACATGTGTAGATGATTCAAAGACTTGACTAGCACAAGTCGGTTTAACTTTAGTTCGGCTCTGTATATATTAAAGCCTATTCCAGCTTTCTCTAAAAATGACGCTTGAGGGGAAACAAAGATAACAAAACTGCATTCTTGTTGCACTGATTATATTAATCCCTTAGGCCAAAGGCTAACCATTTGTTTTAATATTGTTTCTCTTTTTCTTACCATGGTTTTTTGCCCCTTCTTGTGGGCATGTTACAGTAAAACGCACAGGCGTATTTACTGTTGTGTGTGGATTTTGACAATGTCATTTATTCACAGCAAAAGAATTCCCTGCTGAAGTTAAGTGGCTTTTGCGTTTTTTATTTTAAGATTTCTGACAAGTTTTCAGATCTAAGTGATTTAAGGATTTGTTTTTTAAACAGGCTTTGGGATTTGGCCTTCATATTGATATTTCTGTATGTATTAGAGTAATATAATATTGCTTTGACACAAACCTTGCCCATAATATTCTACTGTATATGTGGCAGCCTCACCTCTTATGCCTAATATGTGAATGTAAGTCAGATTTCAACTAAATTCATAACAGAATCACTTACACATTCACCAAAGAAATACTAACACTAAACTGTCAGAGGTTTGACAGTTATTTTCAATGTTACCATAGAAAAATTTCATGTGCACTGAAATAAAATAAGTCAAATGAAATGATAGAATGTACAAAATACTAAATGATATCAGATTTAAAAACCCACTTTTATGTACAAAATAATATAAATAAAAGATGCTTAAGTTGTAGAAAGTGGATGATTCCACTTCCTGTTCGATAATTCTTTGATCAATCTGAATCAAAAAACAATCAACAGTGCTAAAGATATTTTGGCAGATATTAATACACAGTCTTTGTGAGTCTTTACATTTATTTGAGGAATTATCAGGCCATACACAAATTGTCATTTTTCATTTCTTCAGTATAAGCATTTGTAACTTGTGTTCTCATATCAAGGCCTCAGGAAGTTTGTGTTTTCTGAAAGTTTAATTTAAAGCTTGTATGGTGTGAATTAACGGGAATCAGAATAATCTTATACGAATGGAGTCCTCTGAAGTTCTGCTACTTCAGTGATGATGCTGTGGGACTCACTGTAAGCTATGCTTTATTCCTCCGAGCCTATGGTCTCTCAATTGCACAAATGGATTTATTTTTCTAAAGTCCAGTCGTTGGTGACGAGTGACCGCTCATTGTTTCTGTGGTTTGATTGTGATTGTATGGTCTCCTTGAGAAACTCTTGTCAACATGACACTTTCCATTTGTTTTTCTGGGCAAGTTTAATTTTCTAACTGTAATAAGTGCCAATTGCTAGTATTTTCATGAAATAAAATGGTTTAGATTATAATAAAAACATCTTGTTTTATTTCAGCCACAGTGAGCGTTGATTTTGCCTTGAAGTTTTCATAGCAGTTTTAAGGCATAGCGGTAATTCAGGAAGCTAAAAGTTGCGCTCAGAGAGCGGTATGTAAACTTACTGTTACAAACTGAGGGCGTTTACTCATGACACACTCATGGCTGCTGTAGTGCTGCCTCTCTCCAGCACATCTACACTCACAGATGGCTCTCCTGTCTATTAACATTCACCAGCCAAATCTGCACCACCACCACTTGCTGTGTGCTGAGGGGAGTGATGTGGTTACCAGAGCATAGAAACACACGCAGAGCGATGACTCAAATCATGTGGGCTTTTCTGCAAACAGATCTGGTTGTGCGTTATAATGAAGGACGTAATATAAACAGAAGTCTATTTCAGATGATTTTTTTACGTAAGCTAGATCAGGGATGAGCAGACTTGCTTCTGGAGGACCAGCGCACTACAGAGTTCACATCCAACTCTAATGAAACACACCTGAACCTGCTAATCAGGATTACTAGAAGGCTATAGACAGGAGAGTTTTATTAGGGTTGGAGTTAAACTCTGCAGGGCACTGGCCATCCAGAAACAAGTTTGCCCATCCCTAGAGGGGCCAATCAAGAGGGGGGTGTCATTAATAATTAATTTCAAAAATTACAGCTGCATTGTTAGCCACACCCTTTATTGTTAACCATTCTGGATCTGCTAGTAGGGGTTTCAGAGCAGCTTAGATATAATTCAGTGGCCTCAAAAAGTAGCTGTACAGCCACACTTAAGAAAACATCAAGGCATTATTTTCTGATGTGTAGGTTACATTAACTATGACCACGTTCCACTAATGTGTGACAAAACAAGAACGAGCATCAGCTCAAACATTTCCATCTATTGTTTTAATATTTTTTTGGTGGAATATTTTGCTTTAAAAGTTTGTGAGCATATATTAAAATAAAGGTCACTTTAATATTTTGTTATTCAAATGGGGCCCCTCAGATGTTGTTTTACTGGTTTTAATGTGTCTGATTGCAAAGCTTTTCAAGCGTTGAGCCGAGTTGAAACTGCATTGGGTGTAACAGAAAACAGCCAGGACTCGCAATGACACAACAAAATTCACTTTTTAATAGTTATTAGCAATAATAGGTATTGATTTAATCTTTCTTTTAAAACGCATTTGTTCATAATCCATTCTTTTGTACATAATCTGGCGTGCAAGGCAAAAGTACACATAGAAAATAGATTTGCGCAGGGTCAGTCCACGTGTGTCTCGGGTGAGGGGGGTTCAGTTCTTTGGTCTGATGTTTCTCCCTGTGTTGTGTGCTGCTCTGAGACTGTTTCCCCCCTCACCTGGTTGGTCACTTGCACGCTGGGCCCGATTGGGCTCTGCTCTGATTGGCTGTCTGCGAATGTTGTGCTGTCCGTCTCATTGGTCTGTCCAGTGCTCTCTTCTCTCTCCCCGGATTTCACTGTGACAGAAATGCATGATGGGACATAAGCAGATGTATAATAAAAACGTACGTTTTTTAAAACAAGGCAATTACAATGACATTTGTTGACTATATTATGTTATGTGATTGTATATTCTATTTTGACGTATATTAGCAAAACTACTGTATATTGTATATTTACTGGTAAAATACTCTCAGACAAAGACAATGTCTCTTGGTTACAAGTACAAGCATTAAAGTATAATAACAATGTATTATTGATGAAACTATAATTCTCAAGTGCAGCTAATGCAGTCTACAAAATACTTATTTATATTCAAATTTATTTATATTCAAAGAGAGGAAAGCTGTTTTACAGATATTTAAGTGTTTTATGTAAAGCTCTTAATTACATCTTAATACATTTTTTCCCTCAGGCTGTCTCTGTCTCACACACACATGCATATACACACACACAAACAAACACACTATCTTTGTGAGGACATTTATTGACACAATAAAATCTACTTACACTAACATTAACCATCACAACTAAGTCCCTAATCCTTACCCTAAACTTTACCTTAACCCTAAAACCTAGACTTAACCCTCAAACAGCCCTTTGGTGTGTCAGGAGATGAGGATCAGCCAAAATGTCCTTGCTTTACTCTTTTTGTCCTCCCATGCTCTAACTGGTCACACTGGCCCTCACAAAGATAGAATTACACACATGCACAGTTCCAGACTTTCTCTCCAGCCACCTTATTGCACTAATCTCCTCCTCCACTCACCTTCCTCACCCTCAGGTAAATCCTCTGAGCAGGGCGTCAGTTCCCCCAGGTTCCCCCGCTTCTGCCCTGGTGACCTCTGTCGCCTTGGCAATGCAGCCTTTAGCTCTGAAAGAGGCCATAATTATAACTACCATTATTTCAAATGAAACTATAGTGGGATTCAAAAGTTCACTTGTGAAAACTGAATGCAATGCTTGCTTGTTATAGATTGTCTAAATCCATCTGACAGGGAACATTCTCCAAATGTTGGTTAATGTTTTCTAAAAGGTCTCTTAATGCTCTCGAAAAGTTCTTGCAGTAACATTAGTAGAATGTTTTTAACATTATATAGCAGAATTTTAAAAAAATGTTTGAATAAAGTTAACCAAGCAATAACGTTAATACAATGCCTGCATAACTGGACATTTTGAACGTTCCTAGAACATTCTATATAACGTTTTTGTTACTTAATGGAAATGTTAGGGAAAAGTTCTTAAAACCTAAAACTGTTAGCTGGGTTTATAAACCTGGACAATCCTACAACAGTCAAATTATGCTCTCATAGAACATTGTGTGGCATCATTCACAGCTCTGACCAGAAATGTAATGTGATTTTAACTAATATTTATTCATATTCAGATTAACATATTTTGATTAAATACGCTACTGAGTTTTGACATGTCAGAGGTGGGTGGGGCTTACCCTCAGGGTCTAGCATGGCCATGTGCTGGAGGAGAGAGTCTTCATGTACAGACACAGCTCGGCGCTGGGGAGACGGCTTCATGCGGGGCCGCGGTATAGGGAGGGTCTCTATGAGAGGAGACATGTAAGGTCAGTCTGTGTCTATCTCATAAATGACAACAACACAATACAGAAATACAATAAAACAGAATTTATCACAGGCCCTTTGTGGTCTTTTTCATTTTTTGGGCTGGTTTACGTGTTTTATTAGAAAGGCCAGTCAATATTGACACTGAAATTGGGAACAAAAGTTTAGGAAACGCAGCGGCTTGGATTCGAACCCGAGACTCCACCTTAGCCGCTCGCTGTCCGCAGAAAAATGCTGACACACAAAGGCAAGACTTGCTTTTAATGCTCAGCGTATCACATTATCACAATATTCATACACACATTCAGAAATGTGTGCCACACAAAGAGGCAGATGCAAGGAGCATTCTGACAAACAAAGAATAAATACAGTTTCATAAAAGCCCATTTGCTGCCTTACATTGAATTATGGGATGGCGGTAATTGAATTGCCATTGGCCGAGACCAACGAGAGGACACAGGCTCTGAGAGCATTAAAATTGGCCATCGAGGGAAGTGGTGAATAAATACAAGCACTAGTTGAGTCATTTTGTGGCCCTACTGTAGTATTATCAGTTTGTTTAGACAGCGAGGGATATTATGAAGGCTACACACAGAAAGCGACACACGGTAAGGGAGAATAAAACAAGTCTATGAGTCTGACAGTGAAGCAAACCTTCAGTGAAGGACTGTGTTCTCTCTGCACGCTCTCTCATGTCAGTGCTGAGGATCCTCCGTGGCGAGGGGGCCGGGGGCGCCTCTTTGCGGGGAGATGGGGTTGGGGGTTCTTTCTGCTGGGGCTGGGAGAGCAAAATGGTCCCTGGTTCCTCCGTCTGACCATCCTGAGGAGGGCTGGGCAGCTTGGGAGTGGGCGTGGCCATGCGGGCTGCCTCACTAGCAGGAAAGAGGGCGGGCTTAATGGGCGGTTTAGGAGGCAATGGGCCTACGGGACGCTCTGGGAGGAGTGGCCTCTCTGTACGGTGAAACTGCAGAACGCCCTGGGTCACGCGAGTCGGTCGCCTGGTGTCTAAAACACAATGTTTAATTGAGTAAAACAGTGCTTTAATTGTAAAAGTACTTTAGTGGGATGAGACTGTTTTTTACCTGAGGAGGCAGACATTGTGCGGGGTTTCATAAACGTGGGTGGTGGCTCAGGTTTGTCAAGTATGGCCCCTAAAAAGCAAGCTAAGTTTACTGCACGGTACAGGAAACGGATCAACAGAAAAAAATACTGCATGTCAACACTGAATACATGCTGAGCTATGCTTATGCATAAGAATAAATACACTGAAACCAGCTTATGGAAATTGCTTCTATGGAACCTGAAATTGCATTTAAATGCTGTGAGGTATTCTTGCCGTGGGTTTGTTATTATCATGGAAGGAAGTGGAGACGTGGCCCCGCAGAATTCAAATACACCATGAAGTTGACTAGTCAATGGACATTTTTGGAATTTAAGGTTGTAGAAACATTTCCCTAACGTTTCCATTAAGTATAATACATAAAAAATTTTTTTTAAATATTTTAGGTTCTAGAAACGATTTACACATCCAGCTTTTAGGTGTTGTATTAACACTACCTCTTGGTTATAAGAACGTTAATTACAACTTTTAAAAAATGTTCCACTAACAACTTAAAAATAACTATATACAGCTATAACTATATATAACTATACATATATATCCTTGTTAGCTAGGGAGGCCGCGGCAACAGCTGAGGAGTGTGTCTTACCCTCAGAGTTGGCTTTCCTCAGTTCCTCGTCCTTGCTCTGTAAGAGGATAACACTGTTTTAAACACTGTTTTTAACGTCTAGTCAAGTACCTGTGTAATACCCAACACAGCTGCACCTTTATCATGTAAAGCATTAGCCATCATTCCAACGCTGCAGTTTTAGCTATGTAGACAAATATGACAGTGAAGGTGTTTTCTCTTGAGGTTCTTACGCAGCTTCAAAGTCAGTAACTGTAAATTATTTACAGCCATTAATAAAGTTTAAAAGGTCTACAGAGAGCAGAGCTGTTCAATAGCTTTGGAACAAAGAGGCAATTATACTTCAAGGTGACGGGCTGAATTGTTTGACAACAGTAAGCAATACTTTCAAAAGCATAAGTATCAAAGACAAGTGTCAAAAATCCTAAAACGATCACATCTCATACAGGAAAGCCCACACTGACCTGGTTCTGTTTGGAGTCAGGAGGAGATGTTTTGGTCACTCCCATGCGATGAAGCATGACATGCAGCCGCTGCTCAAAGCTGGACGAGCTCTCTGACGCATGTTTCTAGAGTCATCACAGCAACAAAAGTCTCTCAGGACATTTTTGTACCGACGGCACGTGAAAACACTTTCAGATCAATATTTTATTTTGGGAACATTGTATAACACTCAAGAAAGTGATCCAGGCCAAATACAAAATGGTGAGACTGAAAATTGGGAATGTTTTAGGAATATGAAACGTAATGGCGAACAGTGGACAAACAATAATACTGCCTTGTTTGTCTTTAGCATTAGGCTACAGAAATTACATTGCGAAACAGCACATGCTGCAAAAGGCACATTTTCGGCATAACGTCTATATAAAGTCTTTTATATGCGCTGCTAGGAAATCGCTTTATTCTCAGCAAGGGTGTAAATTCACAGTGCCTATAAATGTACTTGTTCCTGACACATTTCTTACAGAATCTACACTGAGCAAATCAGTCTCAGAAACAATGGTGTCAAAGAAATGGAATCGCACATACAAGTGATGTGACATGCTGTAATAGTAGGCAAAAGTACCATGGTAATACTATAGGAGTTTTTGTGTACATGTATATGGTAAACATTTAGTACCAGAGTACATATAACATGGAAGTACCATCTAAAACCTGACCTATGGCAGTTACCCACATATGTTAATTGGCAGTTAATCTGGCAGTTATCAGTCAATACTGATGAATATCACATATTGGTCAATATCAAAATGGCTGACCGGTCCACATCTATTGGTTTGTCATAGAATATGACCTTAATTAAAATATGACCACTGAGCTTTCCTGTAGCTGTGGTTAGAGCATGGCGTTAACCATGCCAAGGTCATGGGTTCGATCCCAGGGATTGCACATACTTAAAAACAATGTATAGTATAATGCAATGTAAGTCGCTTTGGATAAAAGCGTCTGCCAAATGC
>JAZGTJ010008418.1:0-21041 GCA_036877575.1 Botia almorhae
ACACTACGACAAGGTTAGCATACATATTTATCCTGCGCTTTCCCTCCTCCGACGCACGACACAGTCTGAGCGCGAGAGGACAAAGAAATTTATGAGACTGTTGATTAAACAAACATTTCTTCTACACTAGCAACAAAAACAAACATCTAAGTTCCTCCATCACACACTGTTTGCTGCACTTGACGAGGGTGACTCATCTGTGATGTCACTGAGAAGTTTGGTCCATATTAATATGGTTCATTTTCGAAATTCACATTGCTTTTGCTTTATGTTTGTCACATGCAGAAACAGAGTACATTAATACTACGTCGTACTAACAAATATGTCATTTTCTTTAATATGGTATTCACCTTTCCTCCTGCGCACGGAGACTGATGACATAAAACATCAACAAATGAATAAATGAAACCACAGCATTGTCAGCATTAGTTTAAATGGTTGAACCCGATTCGAAACTAGAACTAGACTAGAACTGATCTACTTACAGATTATAAACAAAACCCATCCCTGCTGAAAACAGCTCAAACCAGTTTAATATGGTTTGCTGGTCTTAGCTGGTCTCCCAGCTTCAGTAAGGATGTCCTGTTTACTGGGAATTGCTTAGCTGTTATCTAACACCAGCTTGACCAGACTCAAAGATGAGCTAAACCAGCTAAAACGTAAAATCTTGCTTTAACCTGCCTCAGTCTTTAAGAACATCAATGTTTATGAGAAAAAAGAACAAATTTTGGAAGAGCTGGAACAGAGAAGATGGAACACGTACCCAGTTTTTTTTCTTCTTCTTGTTCTTGGCATCAAGCTCCAGGTTGCTGCCGATGCTGGAGTGGCTGGTTGCGCTGGTCATGCTGGAGACACTGTCTGACGAGGGCTGCCTGTGGATCTGCAGGTCCTGATGGGACTGAGGTGACCCGTTGACCGAATCTAGAGACACTGAGGGTCATTTTATTAGTAAAGAGCATGCCATAGGTGACCACGGTAAGGAACACAGCTCCAAAGGATGTTATGGTAGGTAGTGGAGGGAAAAAACCTTGGGTGGAACAAGACTCAACTGGAGGACGATGTGTAAGTCATGTGATTTGTTGTCAAGACTCACCTTTGCGGTTTAGCTCTGGTGGGTTTATGACTCCACTGATGGTGGCCTGAGTCACTGTGTTCTGCTTCTTTAGGAGCTCAATGGTCCTTCTCAGCTCATTCAGCTCTGTGTCCTGCAGGAGATCATACTGATGTCAGCACATGTCACCACATACATCTGCGGGGGCTTTCTGGTAGATTTTGGCATTTTTAGACCATTTAGGAAGCTGAACTTCTGCATTTTTATATTGTCAAAGACATTACGATGTTTCCACTATAAACATTTAGTAGTACAACGTTAGAAATTCATGTTTCATAAATACGTACATTTACATGTAAACATAGCTATCTAAATAAAGGCATACCATGGGCTCCATAGTTGTTTTAATATAATGACCATTATGACTGTAGTGTGACCCTAGCCCAGCCTTGATAGAAAACGTTTGCCATTTTAAAATTAAAACAATATAAATTTATTTATGAATCACTTTGTTTTGAGAAAATTTAGCCCCGCCCCATTAAAAAAACACACACACCTTCTGTTCGGCTGTCGAACTCAGGCTCTGTAGCCGGACCGTCATGTTTCCCAAACTCTGCTCAAAAGCCGCCACAAGGTGCGCCTGAAGACGCACACACACACACACACACACGCAAGAATTAATTTCGCTCACAAAATAAATCACTTTTATTTTAAGAAGCAAACTGTTAAACATGCCATACATGGACAAAGACTCGAGGCAGCATTCGAATTAAACCAGATGTCGAGCGTTTGACTAAAGTGTGATCATGTTTCTAGAAAATAAATGTGGGTCGCAGCTTGTCAGTAATGTATCCCAGAGTGCCAACTATGTCTGTTCGACCAGACAGTCTGATAACAACATGCTGTAGCATGAAAGTCAGCATCTAAGACACAGAGAAGCCAGTACAAGACCTTAAACCTCACTTCATGCTAAATACAATGAGGACAGGTAAAATTTATATTTGTTCATTTTAAATTCATTTATATTTATTCATTCCTTTAAAAAACAGTACATTCATAGATTAATAAGGGCTGGAGGTAATGCGAAACTTCTGTTACCTTCACCTGCAACAGACTTTATTCATGCACAAACAAATCCGACCCGTAAACAGCCGAGAGCTTTCTTTGAAGCACCACAAGCTTCTCCAAGGTAAAATCAAACAACACAAACTTAAAAATAAGACTGTATTCTGCATACAACATAGCAGTAGGACTAAGATCTGACCAAAATATCTGGCCCACCTCACTAACTTCGCGCTTCCTCCATCTGTTCTGGTTCTGAGGGCCGGTACCGCGGCCCTTGCTTCTGAGGGCCCTGGATTTAGTCCTCTCACGGACCCTCCTCAGAGACGGGTACTGGTTAAGAGGAAGCCAAATCACTGGCTCGGGTCGAGAGGGGTTAGCTTTGTCTGTCAACATCGGTGTTGTTTGTCTGGCGTGTTGAGCGCTAATGACGGACTGACGAACGGGACGCGCGTTCCTCGGAACAGTCAGGAACAAGCAACCGTGCTCACACGCAACACAACAAGCGTATCGCAAACTCCGTGCAACATGAGACGATAATCAGGGAACCCAAGATCTGGATGACTTCCATCCAAAGACAGGGGGTTGTGTTTGGGCACGTGGTGTTCGAAATGGCAAATAACCCTCAATAAAACTGCCTCAAAGGCTTTGCGTCCAAGCAAGGTAGCATACAGAGAGACGGGTGTTTGTTGAACTACTGTTAAATACGTATATGTGTGTGTGCAATAAACTCTTTGACAAGACATCAAGAGGCACTTTGTTATGAGGCGTGTATGTAAGCAAACAGATGGATAGGGGCTTGTGGATATGACGATTCATTAGCTTGCGTTGGCTAGATGCGGGCTGTCATGTTTGCCTGTACTGAGCAAATAATTCCTCTTAAAGGTGTATCGCTCGCGCACACACCCAGCTAAAACAATGTCAAAACACAAATGTTTATGTAGTACTAAATTAAAGACTATGTTACTACACCAAATACAAAACGACGGTTAAAAACGAACTCCATAATGATCACATGTGATAACCCATAAAATAAGCAGCAAATCGAAAGACCCGAGTTCAAGTGCCAGTTCGGCTTGTACAGAGTCCCCTTGCCAACCCCTGCTTCCCCTCTCTCTCACCCTGTAAGGTTTCCTGTCCTTTCTTCACTGTACTATCCAATAAAGCTACAAAGACCGAAAAAGTAATACATAAACATAACTTCAAAACAAAATACAAGACCCTCCCGATGTGTCACCAAGATGGAGAAAAGAATAATGAGGTGCTACGTAAACAAAGCCAGAAGATCTGGCGTGTCCGCTGGAAACGTGTTTGCATGTCACATACTCACGTTGGCACTCAGTTGCGTCGTAAGAGCCGAAACTTTCTCCTGAGACGCGTCCAGTTCCCTGCGCAGCTTGCGGATCTAAACGCATTAAATAACGTCTTCAGACATGAGCCATGTGGCTAGAAGCTGATTTGAGACCAGCTTTACGGTTTCACAAACAATCATTTGGCAAGGAGAGGTAAGCCCTTGATCAGCATGAGGGAAATTTTGGTTATAGACATAAAACTACTATTAGGGCCGTCCTGACAACCAGGGAAATTTTTAAGACTTTGAAGAGTGTTACATCAAAGTCTGTTTAAAATGACAAAATGTTTGAGCACAAGGCCGCTGGGGTTGTTTACATGCTCCGATGTGCAACAACAATTTACAATAAAAGAAATGAGGGATGGTGATCTTACCTCGGTCTGAGCCTTTTCCTCTGGCTATGGTCGGAAAAAGAAAAAGAGGATTAATGGTCTGAATTAAAGTATTTTGAACACTGTCCAACAGAGTTTTTTTCCTGGCCATGACCAACTGTGGTTTACTTACTGGGGTCTACCAACATATATATATTAGGGCAGTGTTTCTTAACAAGGGGTTTGAGGCCCACTAGGGCCTTGCAAGGGGGCCTCAAGGTGACTTAAAATGATTTAAAATAAGCCAGAACAAGCATTATAATTAGCATATTAAAACAAAAATAATAATATTTCCTTATGTTTGGTTAATAACTAACAACTTTTTTTAGTTATGCTAAGCTCTAGAATATATTATTGGGTAAAACTTGAGTGGCTTCAAATATTGTTGTGAACAGTGGGGGGCCCTGAAGCCAAAGGTTTGTGATCCTCCGGTTTAAAGTTACTGTTTAACTATCAAAATCTTTGACTTACTGTAGAATAAACTGAAGATGTGTTAGAGACCAAAGATAAACAGGAACCGTGAACTGTGGATGGGAGGAAAAAACTATTTTAGTGATCAGGTCATTGCAATGCTAGCATAAAAACATGCTAGCACATGCTAAAAAGAAAAGTCACAGAGTGGCACATAAGCTGCCGTTCAGTAAACAATAACTTTAGAGAGATTAAAAGCATCAATCTCTTTTTTTGGTGATTCCAAAAACCCTATCAGGAGAAGACAATAAAAGCATGCCAAAACAAATGTACTGTAAAAACTCTATAAATCTCCTTCACCACACTGCATACTTGCAAAGAATTATGGGTATCAGCCTTTTTCACTGTATCAAGTGGTATTCAAACTATAATCATTTTAAGGTTGCAACACTTTGTTGGAAAAAGCGCTTTATGACTAATCTCTAGAAACAAATTATTTCTTCACAGTTCAGGGAAGCTGCTCAAGGGCTCAGGTTTTAACCAATGAACAAATATCTCTCAGAACTTTGTGACCTTGTATTTTTACTGTAAAAACAAACAGAGCAGTGCGCTAGCAGTGAATTACCTGGAACCTACATTTCTGCTAAACGTTTAACATGATGAGGAGAAAACAGTGACACGGCGATCTCCAATACACATTATTTTTCATGTTCTGACTCACATGACACCCTAGGCAAGATAATATATAGAGACTTTTTAACAACTAAATAGGTAATTACATTTGATGATAACTCATTTTGTTATAATTATTATAAAAAAAGAAAGTTAGACCAGTTTTGAGTGACGGGAGGGTGATCTAATTTTTAACGATATATAAATCATGTAAATAGTACAGTAAATAAATATGATAATAATCCAGTACACTATATATATATATATATCAAAGTAATCATGTTACCACAACAGTATCTGTTTGTAAATCTCTGCACATTAATGTTAACAAATGCAATTTTATAATTTTTGACTAAAACTCTTTTAGCCAATAAAAACACGCTTTGGGCAAAAGCATGCCGGAAAAACGTTCTCGTGCCAAACTGAGGACACGCAACACTGCGATCAACAACTGCGTTTGTTTTACATGCCTGAACACTGGCAACGATAATTCCAGCTTGAGCTCATGGGCGCGTTGAAATCAACACCATCGCTGCCTAAGAAAGACGTGAATCATACAGCGAGCGCAAAAGAGCCCCGGGTCCTGGAGAGACGGGCGAGTTAATCATCAAATCAAGTTTAACTGCTGGCAAACAGTGCCAGGCCAACAAAGCTGTTCTTTGTTTATGTAAAGACACACGTTACAGCCTGACGTTGTCAAAAACCCGACCAATAACAATAATACTAACAACCTATGATTTGGTGGTTAGTGGAGTAGAACAATGCCGGTCTATTTGTTCTTTTGTAAAAGCATCATGTTTTGAATTGGGATTGTGACGCTGAAACACTAAAAAAAGATAAACAGGCGAAGCACGTGCAAGAACAGCAAATTCCACTAAAGTCTTGCAAACTTGGACACAAACAAACACGCACTTGTTTTGGTCTCAAGATGGACCTGGTTTGTTTACATCATTGCGGCATCATTCCAAAAGGATTCCGAAGCCTCACCTTCTTCCAAACCCTCCCGGAACGATCCAGACCCGCTCATGGTGCGACTCTTCTCCTCCAGGCTCATGGAGGAATTCCGGAGACGCGGGTCGCCGCAGGGGTCGTACGGGCCGTCGTGGTTGCCCTGACCGTTGGTGCTGCGCAGAGCTGCCAGGTGGATCTGTGAAGCCGTAGTGGGACTGCCTGAAGAGTCAACATGAGGGTCAAGGGTCAACTAAGCATTACAATTGAGCCTTATAAATTATGTGCATTCAAAGTTCACAGTAATGCGGGGAGACTAAGAATTATTTTTGGTGGTAAAAAATAAGACCTAAAAACACAATGAACTAGAAATAAGGAATTATTTTCAAAACTAGCCCTTGTAGCAGACACCACTGGAAATAGATTACAATAGATAAGTTCACACAGATGCTTAGAGTAAGTCTTGCACATTATCTATGAGGTTACGTTCTGCATATAAACCACAGAAATTGGTTGAGAAAGACAGCAGTGACATACAAGTTAGTGTTTGCTTGCGTTTACCAAGTGTGGCAAAGTTGAACCGTGTGCCGGAGGGCGAACTGAGAGCAGAGGCTGGGGGAAAAGGGGAGGAGCCTGCAGACTCTGGGAGTCCAACAGCAGAGGGGGAGCGTAGCCAATCACGGGCCTCTTCATGACCTCTGATCTGAGGCACATGGGCATACCTGCAGATTTGAACAAATGTCAGTCTGTAGGTTCTCACAAAAACAGCTCCAAGAGAAATGCCAAAATACCAAGTTTAAACCTCCAAGTTTATTTACATACTAAATATTTAATCAGGTCAGCTGGAAATGAAGCTAAACTACAATAAAACAAACACAATTGTGTACTAAAAGAAAATATATGAGTAATAATACACCGCATGAGTTAGCCATTTTGTAGGTTGCAAAAAGTGTAAACTGCAGCTCTGCGGCCCTATCAAAATCATCCTCTGTTTGTTTCAGTGTCCAAATTATTGGCTCAACCAATACTGTTTTTGGCAGAACTGCCTGTTTATTAATAGGTGACAAGGGTATTTGGAAACCTGGTTTAAACAATCATTACGTTTGTAATTCTGTACATATTTGGATTACATATTCCAGCTCTAAGGAAATCAGCTGCACTGATGTAATGTTGATAAATTCAACTATCGTCACACATTAAACACAAATGGAACAACACCACAAAGCAAAACGAATCACTATACCACACAAACAGCTTTACCTGTCCTGTTTCCGTGGCAATGTGTTGTGGGTAGATTTAGGGCTGTAAGAGGGTGAAGGCAGAGGGCTATTGGACGAGCAGAGGGGCAGACAAAACAAGATCAGAGAGATAAGGGGACAGAGAGATATAGAGTAGGGATAGGGAGAAATGATTAAAGGGAACAAGTGGAAAGAAAGATCATCAGAGATATAAAACCCACTTTCAAGTCACAAACACTTGAAAGAACCACTAATTTGTTCCATTGATGTTGGCGGCCTTTAGTAAAACATTGTGAGAAGGACAAAATGTGCCAAAGCTTCAGGGGGGAAAGGTTTGTGTGTGTACAATGCCGGTACTTGAGGCACAAGTCATCAGTTAACAGCCCACCCACACCTGAGATCAAACTAACTCTAAGATTATTACATTGAAGACTTAACCGCTAAACAACAAGCACTGTTAAAATTTTTACAGCACAATACAGACTTAAACTTCAGACATGTGACTCAATTTCCCACCTGTCTGAGACTCCAGTTCGAGCACTGCTGGTTCGATTAAGACACAAATCTTCCTTTCCCAGGGAAACGTCCATGGAGTCACTACTGGTGTGGATGGAGCTTAGGGAAGGGTAACTAACTCCATCCCTGCCTCCCCAAGATGAGAAAGCTGATCCTGGGCTGGGAACCACAGAGGAAAGCCCCGGTTCTCCACTTCCCCCAGTGGGCACTGTCAGACGGTCGCCATAAAGAGAACTAGCGCCTTCATTGGTAACAGATGTTGTGCCTAGATCTCCACCCCCCTGCTGGATGGAGGTAGCATGGGGATTGGAGATGATGGTGGAGTTCTTCATGTTCTCCATGGTGGTCACTGGAGCTTGCTTGTTACCTGATTTGGTACCAAAGAGTCTACAATGGGGCAGAGAGATGTATAGTGAGATTACTGAAACTTTGATTGCTCCAAAATATGATACAATTAGAGGCTACATAAAGAAATGTTCTCCTCTCATGTGAACATTAAAGAAGAACATAAGACACAGAATGTCTTGCTACTGTGATAAAAAGAGGTCTTGATCTTTCCCATTACTTCATGGACCGACTGGTCAGATAACATCAGTCTATCTCCAGTATGGTTTAACTAACATAAGAAGAGCAATCAGTCAAAGCTAGCACGCTAATCAGTTAAAACAAACACTAGCCTCTTGGTCTGGGCCATGTCTTACAGAAACACCACAAAGGCACAGAGGAAAAGGCACTTGTACTTGCCAGTAAAGGACTTTCAAAACTTAGAATCTCAACCAACATCAAATCACCCAGACAAACACTTCAGCCGTGTGAACACTGTCCAACACCAAAGGCGAATATTGTGGAACTCACACAGCACAGCTGAGAACTGCTGTATAAATATTTAAAGGACCTAAAACGGTGCTTTCATCCACGCACATAAAAAGTAAAAGGACGCGCTACAAAATCTTTCCTCACAAAATATATTTTCCAACCTTCTTTTGAGTTTGTGCAAAGACTGCATAAGCCAAACCTTTCGACTAGCACTTTCAAAGCCAGAACTTACCTACGCAGGGTTGGCGAGGACATTTCTGAATACTTTCCTCCTGCTTGTCTTCCAGCTTGGCATTGGGTTTGCGTCTCTGTCTGGGTGGCTGCGCCAGCTTTAAGTACCTGCCCTAATGTCTGGCTCTCCACATCTGAGAAGATGCCCTTTTCTCGGTCAGTCTGGTTGGTATTGCTTACCGGGGACTTGACGGAGTTACGACTCTTAGGATTGGGAAGTGTAGCAGTACCCTTGTTGCAAAGACTAGAATCAAGGGTAGTGTTGTTGGAGCGATTGGAACAACGAACAATGCCAGTACCATTGTTTCCACGACCGGGCCTGGGTAAACTGCGATACTGAAGAGTTGTCCGAGCGCTTGAAGGAAAATATCCATCATCCACGCTTGCCTGCCGACCAGGAAGCCGGCTCCCAGAAAACCCAACCGATTTAGGTATCTTGCCCACCGTAGCAGAGCCGCTAGTTACCACAGCGCCGCTTGCAGTTATGGTCGCCATGGAACCCATTGGCTTCTTAAAACCAAAAGTACTGGTCGGGGTGCGTGCAGTCGAACTGGAAGGAGGTTTCTTAGTCTCGTCAACACTCGTTGGCCGCTCTAGCAGGGAATGGGAGATGTTGTTGGAGCGCGGGGAGAGCCGTCCTTTCTCCGACACCTTGGCGTCATCGGTTTTGCCTGTGGGATTATCAAGGACACGGACTGTGAAGCAGAAAATAAAATCATGTTTTCTACAGCTCTGAATACAGTAGCGGGGTCTGTGTCAGGACTCGTCTGAACATAAGCCATCCACGTCTTCAAGGTGTGCAGCACATCACTCATAAAACAATGTAGACATTTTTGAGCACAGTGAGATGATCTGTGATCAGATAACATCTCTGAGGTTGACTCACGTCTGCCTTAGATTACACATAAAGCTGGAGTCATGCCCTGGATAACCCCATCAAACACCGACATGGCTCACTTCTAGATTAATTATTTAAACAGTCGTGCGACTTCTGCGTTCAGCATTTTAGGTCAAAAACAGCTTATATTTACCAAACTTCAATCTAGTTTAACTAGACAATAAATGCACTGCCCCAAAAGCATTCAAATTAAGTTAAAGATAAATTTATTTAAGTTTAATTTAATTATCTAATTTAAGTTTAGATAGATAAACACATTTCCAGGTTGCTGGAAATACTTTCTGTAATGTGTACAGAGAATCGTTAGTGTTTAGCAACTGATGATTGCCTCTATCTACTAGTAGGCGGGACTTCCTTCGCTAGAGCGACCATATTTAGTCTTGCACTTTCTCCCATTTATAGCAACAGAACTGTGGTGTCTGGTTAATATCTATAATCTTTGGCAATATTTACTTTGTTGGCAATGGGAAAGTGGGCATTTCTGAGAATGTAATAAGCCAGAACACCATTATCAGAATATATTTCCAGCCAATATCACCATCATCATCTCCTCAACATTCAAACCCTTACCATGAGACTTGAGTGAGCTACAGTTTGCGGGTGTTGTTCCCTTGGTCCTTGGAGAAGTGACGCCCACCTGGGCAGTCATTCCCCGTCTCCAAGAGCCAGTCTGGGAGATTAAGGGTATTTTGCGACCTGCCAAGTTTTGTTCAGATTCATCTGAGAAATCAGAGGTCCGGTGGCTCCACTTCGATGCGGTTTCCATTTTAAGGCCACCGTCGGATCCCTCTTCTAAGCGTTTGAGGTCTTCGTTGGACCAACTGGAGGTGTGCTTCACTGCAGAATGCTTTTCTGCATCTGTCTGGAGCTGCAGAAAGACGAAAACAAAAAAATTATAGCAAAGAAATCTGAACCTTAAAATCATGAATGAATCATGAATGTTTGGGTCTATCGCAAGTGCCAAACATGACAAATATTGAGTGATACTGTAATGATTGGGATGGAACACCATCAACACCGAATTTGTGTCTTAATTATTCACCAAAACTATCAACTGCCATCATAAAACCTGATTATGTGAGACAAAGCTGGTGCCAGCTCGTCCATTTCATGGTCTTCTACAAATCTAGCCAAGATGACATCACCCCTTTTAGAAACATCATTGTTCAGCTGCTACTGAAAATCCTCATAAAAAATTATTGCCAAGGAAAGAATGTTAATAACCTCCAGTTGTTATCAGGGCCAATTCCAAACCATTGTTATCTCTGCGCTGATACAATAAATCGTTGCTCCACTCCGGTCTAAGGAATGAGGAGATACAGGGAAAAAGTTTAAGGGTGTGGAGCTGAGAGGGGTGACAGATATTTGGCTTCTGGACTTTCTTGGTCTTCTTGGTTTTTTTCGTGCGTCAAGGATTGATTTGACTTGTTGAATTTTAAATCATTTGCTGGCACTGGAAACCACATCTAAGATTTGTGCAATGCCAAGATCAGAAACAAATGAAGAAATATGAAGCTGCCTCTCTGTTTTCTTTTTGCCATGGAAATAAATAAGAACAAGGTTAATCATATATAAAGAGTCATGCCCTGATGGAAAAATCTAGTCTGGGACATAGATGTCAACAGCTGACCAGCTAGCATGCTCCCAAAACCAGCTAATAGCTGGTTTGTTGATAGTTCAAGATGATTCACCACCTTATCAGCCAAAGACCATCCTGATGACTAGTTTGGAGCAGCTTCCATGTACCATAACAAAGCTACACCCTAAAGATGAATTTTCTGGCAGGGGTGGAGACTGTGGCATCTGGAAGATTATAGATATATGAAGAGAGCTGGAACAAGATCATAGGTTTAACAATGTCGGGCCTTCATGTTGAGAGGTTATAAACTCCAAATGTCTTTTAGTCTTCAAACTCAGATGAGAAACTGACACCAATGCACAAACCAATATGCAACATGTGCGGGCAAGATTATTGGCAAACAACCCAGAGTGCCGAGTCTGGAGTTAAAGAGGTCATCTTGTTGAAACAGGCTAGACAGACATGGTAGCTTTCACGGTTTCACTGTACTGGCCCATTTGCTTAGCATATGTTAACCTGCTTGGGGCTTGTAAAGATGATGTATCATTCGGGCAGAGTTGAGTCAGCTTGCTGACTCACTTTTACAAACACAGCACATTTTGATAATGGCCCATTATCAAATTTAATTAGAGGAACGGCACAGCACCAGAACCACTACAAGAGCAGCGTTTAAAACACAAGGGCTGTTTCTGATCATATGGGCACAGATAGTAAATCACATGAAGACATTTATAAGTCTACTAGTTTTCTACCCTGAGAGATCTTGCTCTCAGTACCAATAGAGACCCAATTATGCTAAATATTATATTTTTCTGTCTGTCCCCATGTAAAGTTCTGCAGAAGTTCCTTCTTATTCCATTGACTGGAAAGCTCCAAGTTAGCAGCTGTTTGACTGACTAACCTGTTCATCTATGTCCCCGTGTGGGACTGAAGGGGTGTTGACGTAGGAGCTAAGGGACGAGCTGGTGTTGAGGTCATCTGTGTCCAAGTTATCACTGATACCACTGCTGACTGAACTGCTGTCGTCCCAGCTGAGAAGAGAAACAGAGAAAACAGCTCATTCTTTGTGAAAATGGCCATTCAACACCATACTCAAAGGATAACATGCTATCAATATAGTAAAAGGAGAAAAGACAGAAACAAAACAACACACGAAGCAGGACATCCATCAGAAAATATCTTAATAGTCAGAACGGAGGGAGAGATATTGCAAAGAACATCTGTGAGGAGTCATGAATGCCCCACAGACTCTGTACAGCGATGACCTGAGCGTAAAAACCTGCATTCCCATCATGCTTGAGACGTTAGGCGCGTCTCTGCTCCTCAAAACTTGTTTTAATTAGCTCTGTGCCTCAAATTCTGCCTCACTGTCCCTGTTTTATCCCCCCGTCTGACGACAACTAAAGATGCTCAGCAGAGCTCAAATCGTACGGAATGAAACCATTTCGGATCCAAGAGAAGACCTGGTTTTGAGGTGAACAGAGTGATTATAGTGTCAAAACCCTACAGTATGACTATATGGGAGAAATAATTAATTGTACATTTTATTTATTCATTAAAGATCATTAAAAGTGTACAAAAAAGCAGTATTTTTACGCTGGTCCAGCTAACATCATATACTGACTTACGAACAATCGAGCAACATCGAATAACGAACAATCACACATACAAAATTTGTGGTGTCTTTGCATTTGAAGCTCTTTGAAGCGTCAACATTCCACAATACTATCTACAATCTACAATCCCCCAGTGATTGGAACAGCGTGAGAAAAAACATTTTGTTGTTCCACACACAAAAGTTAGTAATTAGGGTTTAAAGCAACCTGAGTCGAGGTAAAGCCCAAATTGTACTTTAAAATGTCTCATATTTCTCAACGACCTTTCTCCCCATTATGGTCTCTGATGTGAGACAATTTATGACATGTTATGGTTCTAGGTGACATAATCAGAGAGTGAAAAAGGACATTTGCTGATATGCGTATCAGTGTGGGTGTGTAAACAGGAAGTCCTTCCATGCTAGCAACTAAATCCAAACAATGACTGCCCAAACTCCCATAAGTCTCTAGACTAGCCCACCCCAGACTTAACAACGCTCGAGGAACTAGCTTTATCAACATTGTGTGCCAACAAAACGTCCCATCAACACCTAAAACCAAGCTAATCCTCCCCATCTCTCAGGATCATTCAGGCAAACAAACCGGCCCACAATCCCATTCACAGTCAGTCATGAATCAAGAGAGGTGTGTGTTCAGACCTTAATTAATCTCGTTGAAACATCCACCAGAGTTCTAAAGTCCCGCAGCAGAGGTGAGCAGATATTTGTTTTGTTTTGAACAAAGTCCCAACAGCTCATGTCTGTCACAATGAGCTCAACATAACTAATATCCAACAACTGCGGTGTGGAGAGACGTCTGTGGTTCCTGTTTTAATGAGCTGTGAGAAATTCGGTCCCAGTGGGGCTATTTGTCATTAAAAGCTCTCACGGACATTGTGCTAATGTGTTTGTGTACGTTGTACGTCTCTGGTTAAACGATCTAGCTCATTCATCATGAGGTATATGCTGTCAGATCATATAGATGGCAAACGCAAACAAACACTGAAAAGCAGAAAACCCCCAAGCAAAAAAAACAAAAGAAAACACGCATGAATGGTTGTTATGAGTCACTTATTTGTAAGTTAAGTCCCTATAAAATTTAGAAAAAATGTTTGTGGCTTTTGGTCAATTTATTCTGAGGTCATCCGTATGCTATTGTGCTATTAAAAGTTCACAAAACTGAAATTCTATTCGATATAAACAGTTAAAATGAGGAAAAATATACTTTACAACGAGAAATCCTACAGCCACTAAAAAACTGACAGTCATCTTAGATGCTTTGAATAAAAACGGCAGGCGCTGTGTATCTAGAGTGTAAACCCTCTCTCTCTCTCTCTCTCTCTCTCTCTCTCTCTCTCTTCTACCACCCAAAATCTGTCACCACCAACACACAAGACAGCGTTCGCCAAACAATTAAACTAATAACAAAACTACATTACAAAATCTGCACATTTAATTTACAAGCATTGGCAGAAGACGTCATCTACCCCCACCATAAACAAACATACACATGCAAAACAATGCCTCAACCCCCACCCCCACCCCCCGCCTGAGGCTTGAGATTAGTGCTGAACCCCAAAGAAGTCAAGTCATATGGGGGGAACGATCCACAGGACAGGAAACAGTTTTTTTCTCTGAAGACCTGTTATGAGAAGAGCAGCGCGGAGTTGCGCGCTACGGCCAGACCGCCGCACATTGTCCCATCCTGTTTGCTTTGTTTGACCTATCGATTAGTTCTGCAAGGATACCCATCTCTGCAGCGACCCCGGCGCTGTTGCCAGGCATCGTGAGAGATCCGGAAAGGTACTTTAACCAGAAACGGCCCCGAGAAGTGCACGGATCATTGACTAGCCTGTTGCTTTTAAAAGCACATGCATGCTTTTCAGTTTTGGTTCTGGGAGCTGTGGTTTGACCTTTCTAAAACAGGATGAGCCAAATAATTTGTAAAAATTAAAGCAATTAAAACAAAGCTGTTTTTTTCAGAGTTTGCCGACACTAGTTTTTATGAGACACGTTATACGTATGAAGACAACAGCAGTCTTTAACTGTCCCAGTTATTACATTATCAATGACAATATGCTCACCACAAAGTACATGAAAATAAAGAAATATGATTTCTGTGTATACTGTGTAAAATCATGCTCCCCTGTTGACAATCAATATTATGCACAAATTTAGCAAAAATCATAATCTTACATATTAACTTTTACTTCTTTGCCAATATAAAACGTCTACACATCTTTTAAACAACATAAGCCAAATAAACCAACAAACAGGTTACTGCTAAGGTACATTTAAATCCTAGATTTAAACCTTCAATTTACACTTAAATCAAGGCGAAATCAAAATGACACTTTTCTTCAACTTTTCTTTGTCTAACAACCATTTTTATAACGAGACTCAATGTTTTTTAAGGGAATCAGAGATCTAACAACAGCCGTGTAAGAGGCTGTCATCAACACGCATACTCACTCCCGGTCTCTCTCTCTCTTTCACACACAAAAACAGTCCCACGTGGCAAAGCAACTTTCCAGCCCATAAATCCTCAAACAAAGAAAATTCCTCCCCTCTACCTCCGAGTGCGGGAGCCGGGCTGCAGAATTCCCTGGCGGGCGACTGATCCCGGAGCAGCCGGTAAGAGGCCGCTACAGTTTAACCGGGTGGCAGGGAGCTTCATGTGTATCTCCACTGTAATATTTCCCCCTCGATGCTTTAGCCTGCTCTGACTGAGAGAGAGACCTTTACACACACACACAAACCCAACAGCCAACCACAGGCTGAGGGGAGCGGCTTCACCCACTGAAGGAATGGTAATCTGATCACAAAGCAGTTTGAAGCACAGCAGGACTTCAAAAGGAGATGGGTGTTGACTCTGTAAACTGGTCTCAGAACAGAGCTGGATTAGAAAGAAAGGTTAAGATGTTAATGAAGGCGAGTTATTCATGAGCAATGTGCCAAAGCTTTAAGGCAAATTATAGCGGTCACCAAACCTGTTTCTAATATGCAGTGTTTATAATACACAGTACATGATTGTGTGATCTTCAAAGAAATAGAAATACAGAGAAGAAGCGAACTAAAGTACTTTTAGCGCTCAGAGGCTGCGGTTTCATTAAGTATCAACATTGTTATGTTAATGTTTCTCATTAATAAAATAAATTTAAGAAGAATTAAACTGGAAAACAATTACCGAGGGTTAAAGAATAGAAAATAATGTTTTCCATCATTTACTCACCCTCATTTGATCTTTTTTGGAACACAAAAGAAGATATTTTGAGAAATGTTTCCGTGGTCTTGTGTCCATTCAATGGAAGTCTCTTAATTTGGTCTACCATTGTAGAACTGCTGGGTGACCGTTTACATTGTCAAATGAGTCAGAACCCTGGACATCTGCCTTATGTCGTAAATGCCAGGTGACCCCACAGGTTTGAGGCTAGGCAGGTTTCTACATGAAAGTGTTTGTGCATGTATAAGTGTGTGTGTGAAGGAGTAATCATCTCTGGTACACTTTTTTTACAACTTTTTGTAATTTTTTGGCCAAGTGTTTTTTTTGTGTGTTTTTTACAGGACACAGGAACAGTTCAAAGAGTAAATTCATTTTTCGTTCACACTTCTGTCTGAAGTTTAGCGAGCAGTTAGCTTGTAGCTAAGGTCAATGAGTGACTAAACGATGGACTTCACCAAACCTGCCCAATTAGTTCATTCCACGAGGCTTTGTGTTCTCATGCCCTGTTATTTAAAGAGGTTTTATCAGGGTCACATCCCGTAGTTAAAGGTCAACCTTCACTAATCCTTGGTGAGGAACCAGACTAAGCAACGACGATGTGAGAAGCAATTTCGTCGAAGCATTTATCAAAACAGCAAACAGCGTTTTGGCCTCAAACGCGGGCACAAATCTTTGTGGGCAAACGAGAGGCCCGATGTACACAAAACTATAAAAACAGGTCACTGCTAATCTAGCGTACACTCCAAACTGAAAGACGTTTTACGTGCGAACAGATCTAACGCTCACAAAACCTTTAACAGAGTGTGATGAGAGGTTTCTGTCTTCATAGAGAAGTTATGAGCGCGTTGCTATGTATAAAAACACAGAGACGGACAGAAAGAGAGATTCCAGCTCTCGTGCCCAAACGTTCACCGCCAGACGTGTGTAATGACAGAGCTGCAATTGAGCACGAGGAATTCAGAGTAGCTCCTTTCTCCATCCGTCGTTAGAATTCTCTCGCTCTCTCTCCTCTCCTTCATCATGACTTAAACGTACAAATATGAAGTCAACGGCTTTTCGCGACTTACTCATCTATTGTTGTGACTCCGGACCTTTGCGTCTCCTGTCTTCTCAGGCATACGGCATGATTTGCATAGTTTTTGAGTACGGAAAAATTCGTTTAACATTCCATTTTTGTTGGCACAACTTTCTGTGGAGCCAGAGATGTAAAAACCTGGCATGCAGCAGAGGGGAGAGAAAGAGGCGAACCCTCTGAGAATTATTAATAAACAAAGACGTGCGAGTGACATCCAATCTCTGTGTGTTTAAAACAGAGGCTCTTTAGGCAGCAACATAGGTAATAAAGTTAAATAGTTAAATTGCAGCTGTGTTTTCAGAGGGAAATACGCAGTGTGCGACAACAGTTAGACTTTAAATAAATGTTGAACATGACATTTTCAAACATGAATTTTAAATTTTTTAGTATAAAATCAAGTGATGAAAATCACACCACACCCATAAACAGCATGAAAACGACTGCTTCTATAAGTTACCATCACACTACTGAAAAGTGTAGTTAAGTTATCGGTGTTGCTATTTTTAGTTAGCTGCCCCCCCCAACAAAACACTGCAAACAGAATCCATTTCTCTTACAAATCTTCCCTCTCTTTCTCTCTCTCTCTGTGAATCCCCTGTGGCGTGGGGGTGGGGACTCCTGGTCTTGTGTTGATGGATATCCTCTTCCCTCTGTCTTTTATTCAGTTTCTCTGTTCCTCCATCTCCTACTTCCTGTTCTCTGGCCGCATTTGCATGTGAATGAACCACTGGGTGTGACGGCGGGACCGAGTGATTAAAATCATTGTTTCAGTCATCCAATTAGAGCACGGCAGGGTGCGCTTCACCTCCGCAAGCACAATCACTCGGCTCATGGGAAAACTTTTACACGTAGGTTCGAAAACCCGGGTGTTCCAAATCTACCAAGATTCCTTGCAGTTCCACATCTGGACAAACTTTTAATGGATTAGGGAAAACGGCACTAAAGAAGACTAAACCAGAAGGATTCTTGATTTAATAATAACAATTATGCTTTGTTAACAGCTACATTTAAAAAAACGACCTAAAATTTATAAAAACTGCCACACAAATTAAGATATAACAGACGCGGGTTCAAAAGAAGCTTTCAGTAGAAATTTATTTTAATCGTAATTTTAATAAACTTATGATTTAAAAGCCAAAATTATATTATATTTAATCAATTTTACTATACATATACATATATATATATATCTCCCTCAAGCAGACATTTGAACCCCACTGTATGTACAGACTAGTGGTAACAGAAGAGATTATTTCCTCTAGCAGATGAAAGATAAGAGCTCTCTCTCTCTCTCTCTCTTGTCCCATCCATTTAACTGTTGGGAACTGTGATGGTGAAGCCCCCCTCAAATCCACAGGCAGCGGTTCTCTCTCTATTTGTGTCGCGTTTTCCATCAATACCAGACACGTTGAGGCCAAGAGGACGGACGCGCTTTTGTCTTCCTCATTCGAACCAAAACAAGGACTCGGCCATCGCTTCCTCGCTCTTTACTTCTTGTATTTTCAAAACATCTCTTTTGTATTTTCCCAAAAGATCAAGTTCCCTAAAAGTTCAGTCTCGACATGACAATAAAAAATAATTGCACGGGTGGCGACTGAAGCTGCTTAGAGGTGAAGAATGCATTGCATGCAGTCACTGAGCCTGTCCTGAGGGCTTAAAGAACCAGACTTACACTGACTGCTGCATTACTGACACTGAGGAATGACCTCAGTGTAACTCATGACAATAGACCGCCACTGCGTCTCTCTTTGTGTTGCAGTTCTGCAGGCGGACTTAAATGACTGTCTGAGTTTCGTTCTCTCCCGTTTATCCGTTTACATTATATAAAAGATAATTAATTCATGCACGTAAATGAATGCATGTAAAATGATACATGAATTTACATATTCGACATTTTTTAAGCAATGCATTTTAAAGATGTAGAAATTTAACACATGTAATAAAATCAAGCGTGTAAAGAAATAGTTACGATTAATTAAAATAATCAAACTGTGAAATATATGTAAATTATCACAGAAATATACGAGTGATGAAATATAATTTAAGTACATGTTTCAGATCAGAAATGAAAACATACTGTGACCTAAATACACAAAGATTCCCACATGTGTGCATGCACACACGCGCACACACACACACACACACACACACACACACACACACACACAAAGACACTTAAACTGCTCTCCAGTGTCACACTTACTTCACTGCCCAGTTCAATCTGTAGACCAGCCTTTGAGTTCCACTGTGTTCACTCCTGTAAGATCTCTCTCTCTCTCTCTCTCTCTCTCTCTCTCTATAGAACCAAGTCCATTTCTAAACAGCACGGCATAGGTACACACAGACTGCAGGAACACACATCAGATCCTCGAGAACCAGACACACCAATATCATCAAAGATCCCAATCAGTTACAGTTAGCCATAACACAGCCACTGCTGTGCTCCTACTGCAGTCTGTGTGTGTGTGTGTGTGTGTGTTGAGGGGCCCGGGGGTCCAACAGAAGTGTGAACACACAGGGATTTGGTTCAGTTCTAACATGTACTTAATGACTGTACCTGCTGGGCTATCATGAATACTAATGCTTCTTTGGCAAGATGCCAGGTTCTCTCTCTTTTTCCTGCTCTCTCTTTTGCTCTGATCGAGGTCTTGTTGGATAACACATTTGTGTAGGTGGTCTTGTGCCCCTACACGCATCCGGACAAGGCCAGCATTCCTTGATTAACACTGAGAAGCAAACACAGCATTTGATATAAAACAACTAAAACATGTCTTTACATTTGTAGTTACAATGTGAATTTTTTTTTTCATATTTTGCATTTTCACAAAAAATATTGTAAAAGAAAAATAAAGCGCATAAAATTCAATGTGAAATGTGTTTTGAAAATTATTACAAAATGGCATGAAAGGCATACATTACAATTCCATTTATCACGGCTAACAGGATTTTCCTTGTTCTTTTGCCACACAGTTTATTACATTGAGACATAATCTAACTCTCTCCCCAACTTCATTGGGTACACAAATATCATGCAGAAATGAATTTGGCAGTGACGTCATAACCGCGAGCGCATGAATGTATCAACATTTTAATATTCAAATGAAGAAAACTATGTAGGCAGACAGAAAACAGCCAATCGCAACAGAGGTCATTTACATGTAGTCTTAAGGATAGGTCACACCACCCCAGCAAACACCAATAAAGACACCCACATTCCTGCCGTTGTTAGATCAATGTGTAACTCTTGTTTGTGTTTGTTGGGAGAATGCAACAACGACATTAATTATGTTTCCCAACAAATCCACCAAGCAAATTCGTTTAGAATATTTCAAATGTTGGTGGTCGTTGGAACCAGCATTCAAAGGGACAAATAGAAAACCAGGCCGTTTAATTATAGCGTCAGAGATGGAAAATGGTCATGAAACTAAATTACGACTGTCTTTGATTGAAAAAAAACTAGAAACAAGAAAAATGTTTTTTCCCACAATCAAGCCGTGATAAAATACGAAGTGTAAAATACGATCCCACAGTCTTTCCGCAGAGCATCTCTCAACAGCTACCGTACCATACCGACGGAAAACGGCACAGAAGCCCGATCGCTTTCAACTTTAACATTCCCAAGCCAAAGGCATTCGTAGACAATGAAAATAAAGGCAGAGACCCACTGACCCACAGATGTGACTGAGCAACATGGCACATTTCCTCTGTGAGTGGGTGTAGATTTGACCAGATCTCCCATTTCAGCCCAGACGCAGTCCCCGAGCCCCCTTCCAGTGCGAGACGCCCCGATCGTGTTTCAGCGCTGCGTTTGAACCGCGGCGGCCAAATTACACAGTCAAACACAATGTAGCAATCGTCACGAAACTTAAAAATAAACATCACTAAACTGGCAGGAAACTACACGGGGATTAAGACACCACATGTTTAAGACGACTGTCATTTTTGAGGGCGTGTCGTGAAAGTATATTAAAGAATGGAGGTCTTGTTTCCTTCACACACACACAC
>JAZGTJ010008419.1:0-21040 GCA_036877575.1 Botia almorhae
TGACATGGATATCTTTCGCCCAATCGCACGACGTCAACGAGTTACTGACACGTCCCTAATCAAGACGGGAGGTGTGGCTTGTCGGAATACGGGTGGGACACAGAAGCGCACGACTGGGACGGAGACGACATTGTTGCGACTGTTGTTATATGCAAACAAAAGACGAAAACCTCTGAAAGAAGGTAAAATCATTTCTTCATATTTAATCGCCTGTATATATCAGACCACAAAGTGAAAGTGAGCGATTTCATACGACATCTGACGTTTGTTTTTGTAGCGGGGCCTATTTGCACGTAGAATTTAAACCTGTTTAGCGTATTATTGATTATTAAACATAAAAATCGACCTAATGCATTAATATAAGATCGAGTTAATGCAATTGTATTGTTATATAACAGTAGAACAAGTGTTGAATAAAGTTGTCATATCAGCTGTTACATTTGCATGTACGTGAGTCTGTTTACCAGGTTAAAGGCTATTGAATATATAATCATAAATTAGAATATTCATGACGATACGTTAAAGAAACGTGTAATTATTTAACAGCTACAAATTAAAACGCTTTCATTTGCAAGTTTGGTTTCTTCGTCGACTCATCTTGGTATGAATCTTGTTTCCGTCATAAAGAAATCTCTTGAATAATTGTAATATACGCACGTGTCTGTATCAACACGTGTCTGCTGTACCAGTGTTTCCCAGTTTAATTATTATATTGTAGTAATAATGTTATTATGTATTATAAATACAGACTGCGTGTTTTCAGTCATGTGGAAGAAACATACTCAAGTGAATGACAGCACGAAGATCTAGATTTACAGAGCAGAGTAATTCAGTTCCTGATGTTTACTTTTGAAGGCAGGTCCAAGCATGGGGAAGTCTCTGTTTTCCATGTCAAAGCAAAAAGAGGATCAGGAGAATCTGGCGGAAGATTCCGAGCCACACACAGAGGATGACAAACATGATGTGTCACAGTTTCCCTATGTTGAATTCACGGGCAGAGACAGTGTCACCTGTCCAACCTGTCAGGGGACGGGGCGGATCCCGAGAGGTGAGAACAGATCTGTCTGTCTGTCTGTCTATCTGTCTGTCTCTCCATTGATTGATTGATTAATTGAAGTATGAGAATTTACTTTTTTGCATGAACAAATTGTTCTGGAAATTCAAACTAATTTTGAATACACATCAACAAATGGCACAGTCGGTTTATTTTTCTCTTCCTGTCCTACACATATTCACAGACCAAGATAACCAGCTAGTTGCCTTGATACCATACAGTGACCAAAGACTAAAACCAAGACGAACGTAAGTTTCATGTATAAATATTATGCTGTTTAAACACGAGTACCGCTAACTTTACACAAGGCTGTACATGGACAACCCTGTTTCACAGACTCTGTCTGACTGTGTGTTGTTTTGTAATGTCACAGTACGCTGTACGTGTTTGTGTCAGTCTTTCTGTGTCTGCTGCTGTCTGGCCTGGCTGTATTCTTTCTGTTTCCTCGCACTATTGACGTCTCTTATGTTGGCGTGAAGTCAGCTTACGTCTCGTACGACAGAGACCAGCGGATAATCTACCTAAATATCACGGTAATCTGTAACACCTCTCTTTCATTTGACTTTTGCTTGTTTGTTGTAAACAATTCGTTTCATTAAAGAACATTGTGTCTTACCTTCTCAGAGCACCTTGAATATCACCAACAATAATTATTACCCCATTAATGTGGCCAACATCACAGCCCAAGTGCAGTTCTACAACACTGTGATCGGAAAGTCTGTCGTCAACAACGTCACCTCGATTATCCCCCTTGATATGCGGCAGGTGTGTATTATTTCAGCCCCGTGGTGTCAATAAATATGATGATGAAAAATGAATATGATGATGTTTGTTATACCTTATAGATGATTTCAGGAAATGAGTTTGTTTTCTGTCATGATTTTTTAAATTTGCAAAAATATCAAAGAATGCTACCCTACAAAACATAAACTTTTAATAAAGCTGCATAATACAACGGTACCATCCAAATATTTATAGTGAGTAAAACCATTGCTGCTGTGAGTCAAATACATTCACATAACAGAAAGATAATGGGACCTTTTCTTCCAGTATAGCTGTTTAATTTAGCTGCATGTGACCTTGTAACCTGAGATTTTCTGCATGTGTGTGATTACATTAGATTTGACAAAGTTATTTTCTCCTTTTTAGGTTGATTACACTGTTCCTACCATCATAGCTAATGAGATAAGCTACATATTGTGAGTATCTGACCTGTTACTTATTCTCAAGTACACAGAAGAAGTACACACGGTTTATTTAATAGG
Source organism: Botia almorhae (assembly GCA_036877575.1). NCBI lineage: Eukaryota > Metazoa > Chordata > Actinopteri > Cypriniformes > Botiidae > Botia > Botia almorhae. The sequence continues at coordinate 2,320 of JAZGTJ010008419.1, forward strand.
GTGCTTAAATGAGTATTCAAATGATTGTTTTCTGTTTTAACAGTGACTACTGTACCATGCAGTCTATTAAAGTGCATAACATCGTTGTCATGATGCAGTAAGTACTTCTCATTTTTCCTTGAATCCGGTTGGCTGCTAGGCTTGATCCTGTGACACTATTCCACACTTATTGTCAGTACATACTTCATATGGCTAGCATGGCTGCTACCTTAAAGGGACAGTTCACCTAAAAATGACTGTCTCTGCAGGATGACTGTAACCGCTGTGTACTTCGGCCATGCTGAGCAGGTGTCTCAGGAGAAGTATTTGTACGTGGACTGCGGCTCCAATACTACATCCTCTCACAGACACATGCGTGTGATTCAGTGAGGCTCTACAATCCCTCACGCTCTCCTGTACTGATAGATAAACTGCCAGTCATGAGCACTATGGATGCTGGGAGATGAAGTCCATCCTGTAAGCTGATTGGAGGAAAGTTTGACCCAGAGAGAATTTATGTTTATCACAGCATCATTATTGATTATTGATGACTGTTGGAGGGTTTGTTTAAACACACAGAAGCACTTTAATGTATTTTGGGAGATGAAAGTAACAGAAGTTTCACCATAGGGCTGCGAAAAACCCAAACCACTATAACTTTACTCGTTTATCTTTCCGTTTGTTTGGTTTGTATGTTTGACAGTGTGCTGCATTTCGTTATACATCACACACATATCGTTCTCTTAGTCATCTTATTTTAAATCTGATATTTAATGTTTTTAATACATGCATAATATGTAAGCATCATGTTTCAACCCAATAGCATTAACAGATGCCAGTCTTTCTGATGGTCTATGGTTGCCTGGCAACCTGGGCAATTTTCAGCCTCTCAGACAGCGATGTATATAATTGTGTGCTTTTCCCCTTTTCAGGGAATGTTGAGATGAAGGTTTTTTTGTGATTAACAGCATGTTAGATGCACCACACGTTTCAAAAATATAAAAATAATTCTGAACTTAAGAAATGATTTATAAGTGGCTCATTCTGACACCAGTACAAAACAGAACACAACCCAGGTAACATAAAACTAAAAAAACTGCAAAATTGAACAGTAACAATACAGTAACACACGGAAACAAATATCACACGTTAGCCTTGATCAAAAAAGGCAAATCTTATCTTTTGAAATATTTCTGAATAAATGTTTGTTGCACAGAAAATAATATGTTTTGTATTATGAAATGTTTAATTCTTGTGGTAAGTGCAGTAATGCATTAAACTGTATTGCATTGCAAATAATATTCTGTTTTTGTTTATGCTATTTGGGTCACTAAATAACACCATACATATTTTTCTTTGACATTGATGTAGATCATTGTTTAGTTGTGTTTAGATGTTTTCTTTCATTGTATTTTTTTCCCTTTTATTGTTTATGTTGAAATTGTACTTTTACATCACTTTACATTAAAAACTTTTTAGAATGACACTTAATTTAAATGTTATCATTTTAAGTTGAATGATTTATCAAATAAATATGATTTCGTTGTGTTATGTATTTAGTTACATAACCGAGGGTTGTGTTTTAAAGAAGTGTGACGTGCTGACACAATAAACCGCTAGATGGCGCAATGTTTGCAATGTTTCATTGAAATATTGAGAAGAGATTCATCCTCGAAGCGTTCTTACAACCAAGCAAAGCGTTAATACAGCATCTTAAAACTGGATGCTTTAAACGTACAATTTTTAATGTTAGGGGAATGTTAGGGAAACGTTCTGACCATCCAGCCGGACATTTGACATATCTCGTTAGCATGAAAGACCCTCATAAACCCCACCTGTGACCTTTGACCTACTAATACAACTGTTTGTGCTAATGTCTTGAGTTTGATGCTGTCCACTGTATTCTTCAGTTCACACTGCACTGTTGAAGGCTTTACAGCATTACGAGAGCTTACTGTTGTATATTCTGTCTGTTTGTTCGATAATAAACTTTCATATGTTCTTGATCAGTTCACAACATCTTTGCGTTCTGTGTTTTCTCCATCTGTCCTCGTCTTGAATCCATGACATGAAGAAAAATAACAGGACGTTATACGTTATCTAAAATAGCTGTAAGGTTTGATTATATGTTATTTATTTGCGGATATTTTAAAATATCCATTTAAAAATGGCAATATATGTTTTAAAAGAGAGAAATTAAGCTAAATAAGTCGTTTGCTGACCTCTAGTGAATAAAATGTAAAACTAACGTTGACCACTTTGGATCTTAGTATGAAACAAATACATTTACAACATATTTAGACACTCAAAGAATCCAGGCCAGTATGCCAAAAAAACATGAATTAATAAAAACGTTACACTTATAAGTCACCCTTAACAGACCAGCCTGCTAATAATATATTGTTGTTTTCAGGATTATTGTTTTTATTTAGTTTTTAGTTTTTTTTAATTAATTGACAATTGAAGATATAATCTAGGTTTCTCTTACAGTTAAAAGGTTTTCAAAGTCTCTGATACTGAAAGTTACTTTAACTCATAGTTTGATGGTTGCTAAGCCGTCTCTTTGTTTCCTCAACAATGTCCCCTCTGTTCTCTGTTCTCTGTTCTCATGCAGAGTTTCTGGATGAGAACCTGAAACTCGCGCTGCCTGGCAACCTGTTTCTGTTGTTTTTCAAACTTCCTGTTAAGCTGCTTCATTTTTTGATCACAGCCAATGAATCAATATGTTCCATTTGAGTTGCGTTCACATGAACAGCCTGTAAACTGTAAGAAAGGTACGTTGTTTCTGAGTGTTTTGACTCTGCATAAATGAATGATATGTAATGTGCCTTAAACATTCATAGATGTTCATAAATTCATACATTTTTATTTTTCATCATATCGAACACATTTTACTATGAATAACAGTAAATGAGCACATGGATTTTGTACTTGGTTTTGCATCTTCTGATTTTATCGCAATAACAGCAAACAGCAGCTCTGCTGAAAAGATTACGTGGTCATTTTCTGCATTGTACATGTATTACACAGTTGATTGCACAGATGTTTTGACACAGGGATGTAGCTGATTCACAATGGATCGTTACAAGCTTTTGGGTGCTGCAGGATCTGTGGACCTCGGTGGAAAGATGCTGTTTTCTACAAGTCAAAACTGGATCTTCAGTCACCGTTGTGAACCCAACCCACCACATGAAGCAGTACATCCTGATCCATGGAGCACCAAAGCACCCGACTTCACCCCCAAACTGTACAGATCTCTGAATTTGCCACGAATAAAGAGGAAAAACAATCACCTGGTTAAATCCAACGCCAGCCTGACAGATAAACCCATCAGTTCGGACATGATGAATAAACTGACTCCTTCATCTTTACCCGGACTTGAGCAGAAGCGACATAAAGCGCCTTCATTTGTTACACTCTACAAACCAGCTGACTCACTGGAGTCCATGTTATTGTTTGTGAGAACAGGGAAATATCCACTCGGTCCCTACAAAGATCCAAAGCCTCATAATTTCAGACCTGTAAGTTTCCAACAACCCAGCTAACAGGAAACGTTCTCAGAACGTTGGTTAATTTCCTCTCAACATTATCAAAAACATTTTTTATTAACATTAGTAGAATGTTATATTTCATATCCCAAAAACGTTTTTCTTAAGTAGTTGTGGACTGTTTTAAAAGTGTTACAGAATTAAATAAATTTTTGAATAACATATCAAACATTAACGTTAATACAATGTCTTAAAAATTGACGCTTGGAATGTTTCTAGAACTTTTAACATTTTTAACTTTTTGTTGCATAATAGAAACGATTGGGAAACGTTCTTACAACCTAAAATTGGTTCGCTCTTATTCTGCATGGCATAACATCAACACTAGATGGCAGTATGTGAATGTACGTTGTACGTTGATTTCAGTGCGCTGAAGGATTGCCGGATATAATCACCTGTTTGGAAAAGGATCCGGGCAGTTTGATCTTTAAGTCTCAGTACCTCAGAACAGGTAAAACAGTTTAATCAAAACATTGTGATGGGTGAAGACAAACATAAATAGTAATGTAATACTAATACATCTGTCCACATTGTAGGCACAGTGTGACTTGTACATATACAAAATGTATTAAAAATAATTGATCAAATAGAATAATAAAATAATTTATAAAATAATATTGATTTTATAAAAGAGCTATCAGACTGATTTGCTCAAGTGCGTTGAATTAGCCGTGGAAAGGGTTGTAGGTTCGAGTCCCAAGGAGCACACACAGTCATAAAAACACGTATACATCAAACGCACTGTAAGTCGTTATGGATAACAGTATTATTGAAGTTTACCTATCTTTCATTTAATATCTCCACAGTCACAGCAAGCCAACCTGATGTGAACGTTTCTCAAAGAGACAAACAAATCTCACAAAGCAAAATGGACACCTTCAGACCCGCAGATCTTAAATGGGACCCAAAGCTGATTCTGCCGAAGACGCCGTGGCCACCAAAATCTGCGTCTTATACTGTAAGCAGAGAACACACGATCTGACAGTGATCAGAGAGTTTTATTTGCCCTTTTCTTGGTAACAGTTTAATCTTTATGTAATCTTTCATGTTTCGTGGCAGAGATTTCGGCGCAGGAGAGATGTTTACAGTGCCCTGATGGACAGGGTGGAGGAGAAGTTGACCAACGCCTGGAGAAAATGAAACAGTTTCGATGCACAACAAAGACTTTTGGGCGGTGTTGTACAGATAATATAATCTTACAGACAGTGTGTTGCCGTAGAGCAAATGTATAATGTTGATAAGCTAGTTTAAACGGTCTACTGTTCTGACCAATGACCACAGAGAACAGCACATTAAACCAAACATGAGCACACACTAACAAGAAAAATACAAACCAATGTTCTTCAAATGATGAATAAACTGTAAAAACGCCCAAAGATAATTACTTGCTGTATTACTATTTAAAACAAATTTATTTAAAACAAAAGATACGTACTACTAAAAAAATTATACGAATAAAAACCAAACCACAGAAATGCTTAATGCTTTAGAAATGTGTTTTTTGTTGACTTTTTTATACATGTAGCAGAAATAAATAAACACATACACATTTGGGTAGGAAATCAATTTATAATTCACCTCAATATTACACATAGACCAAAACCTACATAGAATATGAATATTTATGAGCGCGTGCCCTCCGCTGACCAATCGCTTTAAAGGTAAACAAATGAGCTGTTCGCTTGCGTGCGTGCGTGCAGGCGCGAGCTGGCTATAGACGGCGGAGCGCGAGCTGCAATGAATGACGCGTCGTAACAGCGTGAACGCTGAACGGTGAGACGGGTGAACGGGTTTTGTAACTTTTGGCAAAATCGCGTCAGTGCATGTAAAAAAATACAGATATTACTTAATTCTACATTAAAGTAAGTTTAATAGTCGCGTTTTTATATTGGCCCAAGGCGTGGGCTGCGGTTCAAGCGCCTGCCATAACAACAAATCACCACTGGAGTTGCGGTCGTGTGCGTGGCGTTTTGTTTTGATCTGATCACATACAACGAATATATTCACTGTTTTGGCTGCTAAAGCGCGTAATCAGAAGTTGGCATCGCTTCTCCGTTCATTCATGCAGATGAAACGTGTCGATTCAACAGGTGGACGACGCGGGTAACTTCCAGAGAAGCGCTCAGCGCCGCGTCAGCAGGAATACGAGCTTATCGCGCTGTGCAATACAACCCTCACTGTTAGTTCATTTCACAACACTGCGACAATGAGACATGCAGGATTTCTGAAAGGTTTGTTCCTACCTGTTGTCATTTCATTTTACATCACCGAGTGGAGTTAGTTATGTAGGTAAATGTATTAGCTGTAACGTGGCTTAGTATGTATGTCAATTGTACTTGCATATCTATTTTTTTTACAAAACTCTGTTTTGGTCGGTTCCTTTTGTTTTATCGTTTTGATGATGTAGTATTTTAAAACGAATAAAGCTAGACAAATAATATGTGTGTAAACGTCACAGACTCTGTGTGTGACTTTTATAAGCACATTTTTAACGTCATGGCTGTCTGCCTTTATTTTCTAGAAACGCTATGGATGTGGAAGTGAGGTCTGGGACATATGGAAGATCAATCTAAGCGCACATTACTGTCACACTGCTGAAGGAAAAATGGGGAACGGAATATCAGAGCAGCCCAACTTTCTGTCCGCTTTTCCGTTCTGTAATTCCCTGCACATTGCGATTCTGGGCCTGGACTCGGCAGGGAAAACGACGGTGCTGTACCGTCTGCAGTTCAACGAGTTTGTCAACACTGTCCCCACCAAAGGTTTCAATGCAGAGAAAGTYAAAGTGCCTTTAGGAGACTCGCGGCCCGTGACCTTTAACTTTTGGGACGTGGGCGGGCAGGAGAGACTGCGTCCCCTCTGGAAGTCTTACACACGCTGTACGGACGGTATCATGTTTGTTGTGGACTCTCTGGACGCCGAGAGAATGGAAGAGGCTAAAACTGAGCTTCACAAGATCGTCCGTTCCTCTGAGAATCAAGGCGTGCCTGTGTTGATTATCGCCAACAAGCAGGACTTGAGACGGGCTCTGTCGCTCGCGCAGATCCAGAGCATGCTGGCGTTAAATGAACTGGGACCCGCGACTCCGTGGCACCTGCAGCCCACCTGCGCCATCATCGGCGACGGCCTCACAGAGGGACTGGAAAAACTTCATGACATGATCCTGAAAAGAAGGAAAACGCTCAAACAGCAGAAGAAGAAAAAATAGACGGCTGATGACATATTAAATGGAGGAAAACGGAACAACATGCAAATTGATAAAGGAAAATTGTAACTTTTATGTGCCCATCGTTGGTTAGAGCACTTTAGTTGTGTTTACCTGCTTGTTGTTTACTACTCCAGCTGTTTACTGTCTTGACACTTTTCTTGAAAAAACAAATGTAATATAAAGCTTCAAATGTTTGTGTTTCTGCACTAAAGGAAGGTTTTTATTGAAGGTTTTAAATTGAAGGACCTTCTGTGTTTATAATAAATTGCAACATGCTGTATTTACTCTCACTGAATTAGACGGTTTGTGTTTGCCAACCCCTTCAATACAGTGTAAATATTTTAAATCATACATATAGCCTATACTTCAGTCAAGTACAAAATAACAACAGGTTTCTGAACACTGACCCCATGAAGGCATGATTCTGGAGCCTTGCACTGCCACATTCTTCGCTTGTTCAGTAGAATGCAACCTTTGACCTTTGACCTCTCTGTCTTCCATAATCAGATTAGAAACTCTCTTATCTACATTGTCAACCCTTGCAGGCATTAGAAATATATTAAAAGAGACCAAACAAAAGATTTGTGGGGCTTTTGGCAGCTTGTGTATCGTGTCTTCCCAAATTCCGGAATTCTCATAAATCCGGAGTGACTGAGACTCCCGTTCCATTGACGGCAGTAATCCTGAGTTGGGTTGGTGACAGACTAGAAAAAGATTTTGCAGCACAGTTTCCTTTCCCACACTTGCACTGAACTGAGGGTCAGTGTCACACCTGCGTGTTTTGGAAACCTGTTGATTCTTTTATACAGCGTGTACGTGTCAATATCACCGACAAATGGACCCTTTCTGAAAATGAAATCTTTCCTTGCAATATTTGCATGATTTTGTCATTTTTAGCGGATGTTTCAAGACAGTTCTCCATCACATGAACTTGAACATTAGATAACCAGGAAGCATCCAAAATCTGATCTTAAACAACATCTAATGTTTAAGTGTTAAAAACAAACCTCCACTATCCTCACCTTAATCCATTATTTGCAGCTTTTGTTTCATTGTGTTAAATAGTGCAAAATCCATTTCCTGCAGTCTTTAGTTGAGGGTGGAAAATTAAGAGTGAATTAACGTTAAAATCTCTCTTGTGAAAGAACAGCGTATAATAGAGAGAAATGATTTTTTTTTGTTTCATTATGACACGTACTGATACTTGCTAAAAGAACTTTAGATATCGTGTCAGAGGAAGCGATGAGTCCTCGCTGCGTTTCTGAGAGTTTCAGAACTCCTGCAGTGCAGTTTATCAGATGTGTGAGAAACAAAGAGGTGCAGTGACCCCCCCCAACTCACTCTGTATCTAAAAACATGGTGTTGGCTGACAGCTTTTGTGGAGCTCCACTCGCCTCTCATTCCAGCTGAAGGATGAGGTCAGGGTAGACGTGGGTCTAGTAGCTGTTTCTCACCGTCCTTATGTCTAAAAAATAATTCCCAGAAGACTTTGGCCTTCACATACTGGGAGCTGCTTAAAACAGTTAAAAATCGGACTAAGATCTTTGACTAAGAGACTTTTAGGGTTAAATATCAACCGCCTCAAACCAAGTAAGCGTGTCTGGTTTATGTCGGTTGAGATAATATTATCACTTAAAAGATCTTGATGTTCAGTGTGATAAATGTTCAGGTGGTGTTGTCATGGTGATAAATTCAGAGCAGGTAACTGACAGGTGGTTGTTTTAGGCTTCAGTGGGGAGCATCTTCTGCAAGCCACTTGACTCCAGGTTTCTCTGGGGGATATCATGTTGCTTTGGACAATCCAAATAGTGAAATGACCACTAATGCTAATAGCTATAGCAATCCCTCTGCTCTGGTTATACTTACAGTGAACACTGTAATCAATGTGGTCTCTGATCCTCCAGCTATAACTGATAATCCATCAGTTATCAGTTATAATCTGTAGTTCATCTGATCATAAATAACTCCCACACGTCTTCCACCATACACAATAAACTTTCCTGTCTGCTGTCGCTGATAAAAGATGTTTTTTGTCTTTGTGGTGGAATCTGTTTTTCAACATGATTCGTGTTTCTTCATGTGTTGTGCCACAAAATTACTGAAAAGCATTTAAATAACAAATCGGAGCTAAACAGGAAAAATTGGAGCAGAAAATGTTTGGACCCTCCTGTGAACACAAAAACAACTCGGTCACGTCAAACGAGTTTTATTACACAGTGGAATGTGTACTGAGGTGTTAACCCCCTCCTTTCTGGTGTTTACATCAAGTACTGAGTCTGTCGTGATAAGAGACACAGCCTCTGAAAAACAGTATATTTACAGGCCTTCAGTTCAGGGGGAGTCAAAATTTGAGTTTATTTGAAAATATAATCCAGCAGGGAGCAAGTTATCAGAAGAAAGACACGTTTCCTCACGTGGCATTTTTTACACGTACAGTACAGCGTTTGTGCAGTTTCTGCTGATTAATAAAAGCGACAGGTCTGTACACATCTCTGCATGGCAGGTATTGTGATTTCTGTTTGTTAAGAATGAGTCAACATGCGTGCAAAAACACGCTGACATGCACATAATCTGCATTTCATATGACATTTCTATCATTTGCACACAGAGAGCTAAAAAAGTTCAACAGGCTTTGATTCCTTTACAATCTCTTCAGCTAAGACAACACATGAAGAATGAATGAGATGATGAGTGAAATTCTGTTTCGTGATGTTTTCAACAGGCTGTCCAATCACAGAGCTCAGATCACTGATGTTGTCTGGTAGTTCAAACCAGCTGTAAAATGATCATGCAGTGGCTTCAGACCAGTTTTAAACACAGTAATTTGTGTGAAATCATTACACGGGTCTTGTGAGGTAACTTGTACTTACACTGTGATAAAATGTCCCCATGAGTCACCTGCATTTTCAACAGGAAATACAGGAACTCGGCCCTGCCAAACTGTTGCTTTACTTCACAGTCACACGAGAGTTTTCTTTTGTGTTGAAGTTCTTAATGTTAATGTCTTTGACTCGTTATGTGGGGATTCAAAAGTCATGTGAAGTGCTATAGTTATAATTATTTCAGCTGGTTAACTACTTACATAGTACATACTTATACATTGTTGTACTTCTATAGTAATAAATACTGTATATATCAAACTATATGTGACATAATTAGTGCTGCCTTGTTTGTAGATGATCATATACATATATGTATGGTATGTATATGGTTTTTCTAGCTTTGGTAATCTAGCTTTGATCTTTATTGTCCTCCTAAAGGGTACGTCTTGTTTACCTGTCGACTACAGCACTGAATTCAGGTGCACCAGTAACAGTGTTTTCTCTGTCACTTCCTGAACAGCAGCTGGTGGCAGTCTTTCTTCAGCCCTGAGCAGCACACTGCTGTTGTCACTTCTGGAACTGTGAGTCGCTCCGGTTCATTCCTCTGCAGTCCCGAGGGCAGCCAATGACGCGGCTGGGTTGTGATTTTCTGTGCACTGTTGCAGTAAGTGTTTTTACACTGGCACAGGTGTATCCTTCTGAGGAAATCAGTGGTGTTCCCGAGCGCACTCTGTTATCAGCAGCTCTTTCAGTGAAGAATAAACAGCCGTCACGTGGATTACTGGAGTGTGTCGCTCATACACACTTCCCATAAACGCTGTTCCAGTATCCCCAGCTAACACACAATGTTCACAGAATGTTGGCTAGCGTTGTCTACAAGTTCTCTCAAAGTTATCCACAATGTTCTCCACTAATTACTATTAAGTAGGTAGTGGAAATGTTTAAAAACATTACAGAATTTGTTTAAAAACATTTTTTAGATTCTTAGAACCAAGCAATAATGTGAATACAAAGTCTAAAAAACTGGATGTTTTGAATGTCCCTAGAATTGTTTTGTAGTTTAATGGAAATGTTAAGGAAACATTCTTACAACCACTGGGTTAGCTGGGTCAGTCCATCAGCAGTTTGTGATGAATTATCTGACAGATTGTAGATATATAGAGGAAACCCTGTTCATTGTAATGTGGTTTCATGAAACATATACATACAGACTTTATGTTAACTGTAGACATGTTATATATACTGTACATGATCCTGTAATTGTCATGTTAGTCTTTATTCTGATCTGGGCTCTTATCTGATCACACTGGCTGACTAGGAATATTTGACTGCCTAGTGTCTCATGGGAACAACTTTGTTTTGTCAAGGGTGCGTATAAGTGACTATGTTTGGACTAGTGAGCAATTGTGTAACATAATTGACCCAATTAATCTCTAATTCTTCATGTTTAATGCAGTCTAATTAAACAATTACTTAAAGAACATTTTAATGAATACAACAAACCTAAAACAATCTGTCTTTATTCAACACTACAGTTGATTATATAATCTTAATTATATAACAGGTGATTCAATTTGACGTGTAAACTTTTTGTGAATTTCAAAACATGATGACTTCATTGGGAACATTTCTGAACTAACTTTTTTTGTAGGTCTTTAATTACTACAGTTTGATTTTATAATGTTATTTTCTAAATGAATCACTCATTTGTACGTTTCTCTGGATAAAACAATCTGCTAAATCAATTAATGTAACAGAAATATTAGAAAAGTTTTAACTTTGTCAAAGGACAAATTTGTGCCCTCTGTGTTTAAAAACACTTAATTTGCACAGTCTCACAATAACCAGTGTCATAAATAACACAATCAAAATAGTATAAATATAAAAATAGTATAAATAAAATACATAAACTCATAGCACAATTTTAAACCCGTTCTCGAGCTCGCAAACATGCCTTTAAACAAAAAAAAGAGCAAAACATCCCCAACCCTTAGTTTTCCATAACAGCTCAAATCCTGTAACAGTTTTACTGTATCCTGTGTTAACAGATCATTTACTGGTGACTCATTTCCTGTGAGGATGTTAGATGTGGTGAACTGAAGTTGATTAGCGTGAAACACACACACACACACACACACACACATTCTCTGATACAATTAAAGAGAGAGTCTGGACGGGTATGATGTTCTGTCAAACGTCCTGCACTGTACACACTACCTACATAGACATTTACAAACAGCGTTTAAGCTCATAAAAATACAACACAAACGTTTTATTTAAAGGGCCAGTGTCCAATGAAGTTACACATGAAATTATGACCTCAAAACAAGCTAAATAAATATCAGTTTTACATTATATGCGAGCATCATTTTAAAACATTAGCTTTCCATACATTAATTATAAAAAACGATTATCTAAACAATTATGGCCTTTGTTTATAAATTAACTTAAAAGACAGAAAAATAAACATTTATAAAGATTTCGGTTCAGTTCACTCATACCAGTAACCACATACCACTTCTCTTTAATCAGATTATCAGATCATATGACACACACAGTTTCATATGTTTTTTAAAAGTTGCTTCTATAAACTTTCCCACAGAGAGTCGTGGATTGTTGTGATTCATGTCACTAGCTAGTAATAAGAACTAACAGACACTGATCTCTGTGTTTACTTTAACATGAACCTGCAAGTAAACCTTATTTCATTAGACAGCATTAACAAATGTTGTTTTTCATTATTTACAGTAGTAGCATAAAAGATGAAACGGTTTTCCCCCAGCATTAACACCGAGAGTGAAAATCTGATCCCAGCACACCAGGAGCCAAATATAAGCGCAGATACTTCCACAGCTCTGATAAAGAGCCTCTGAAGATCTCCTGTTTACACTGAGCAGTTTTTATGTAATAAATGTTGATTTTGTTCAGGGCATAATTAGCGCTGTGTGCTTTGAAATATTCCCAGCAGATTCAACAGTGCACTGTGACGTCTCCAGGGTTTAAAGATAAAGAGTCTCTACAGCACAGCAGTAATGCTAATACTGATTACTGATCTCTCTGTATCTTCTGCTCCTTAATGTGGCTCAGACTGTCAAACACACAGCTGCAGTTCAGCTAAACCCACATTCACAGCCAATCCCTTATTACTCCAGATTACTCTAGATATAATATGCATATGTCTGTCATTTGACGCCCCAGGTTGCAGCTTTTCTTTGACATACTAAAATTGCCACAATGTGTGGCGTATAAACGGACAATACGCTCACTCGCAATGTGATGTCAATCCAATCCTGCAGTTCACTAAGAATGCTGTATCGCCATCTGCTGGTCATGAGTTGTCACTTTAATTTTTTCCCCATTGTTTTAAAATTGGAAAGCGTTCTGTTATTAATGAGCAAGTTTGAGAGAAACACAGTGAGTTTTTTTCAGATAACATGAATTAATAATATGCTAGAATGAAAAGATGTTATAAACATTATTAAAGCTGCAATAGGTTACTTTTTGGGTTACAGGTGAACCAAAATGAGTTATTGAGCAAGTACATGACAGATCAGTGTTTAAAACGGTCTCCTTACCCTGATTCACAACGGTAATGATTTATAATTGAGCTGTCGGGTCCGATTAACCGGGAAATATTATTTCTGATTTGATCTGAACACGTAATGAAAAGTACGTAAAGTAACCTGCAATTGTATTTTTTAACCTGCGTTTCGAACGGAGATAGAGAAGCAAAAGTTACGTATTGCTGTTTAAACTATGTGTTTTCATTTGTCTTCAGCACAGGAGAAAATCCGTGGGATGTTTTTAACGCTGTTTCTCTAAATGGAAGTTTTCTTCCTGCTGACGTCTGACAGGAAATCACAGTGATTTAATACTTGCCTTGACAAAATTATAAACTCACCTATTACAGGTGTGGAAAAGCTGCAGACTCCCCATCTTAAAAATAATTTCGACAATTTGCATCTAATAAAGAATAATTTAGTGTTTCTTTAAGAATTATCATTATGAAACGATGATTAGACAGACATTTTTTTAGATAAAAATGCATGTGTGAAAAGTAAACCATACAGAAAGGTTTCGGGTCGCTAGATGGAGCCATTGCGTCTAAGATTTAAAGAAAACTGTCGTTGTATAGACTTACGATTATAGCAAAAATATTAAATATATTGAATATATTATTAAATATATATAAAATAATTAAATGTAGCTTGATTTAAAGATGATTGATTAGAGGAAAGGAAAATGTTATTAAATATATATTTGGTAAAATATAATTTGTGCATTCATTAGTTAAAGAACAGAAAAATAGGTTTAAACTAAGAATTAAAGACACACCTACTGGTTATTTCTACTATACAGTATATTTTTATATCATATATGTTTTAATAAGCTGGACCAATAATCTAACAGTTACCAATGACGACAATTATATTAGTTAGTTGTCATTTCATAACGTCACTAGTAAACAGATGGACATTTTAAAGTTTTTTAATTGTACTATTTTAATAGGCGCGGACGTTGCCATTTTTTTTAAAAATTGAAGGTGTTTATTCTCTGGTTTAAATGAAAACATGTTTTCTAAGTAATGAATTTTTAGGTTTTTTCACCTGTCTGTTGACCTGACATGGACGTGACATCATTTTGGAGGGAGCGCAACAGCACGATCGTCAGTAAGTATTAACGATGTATTTTATGACTTCTGCTGTTTTGTGATAAAAAAAATTGGGTCGTGTCACTCTAAAACACACCACACGTTTTATAAAAAACACATTATAAAGCATGACTCTAACCGGCCTCCCACAGTCGCCATACGAACACAAACTGTGGTCAAAAGTTTCAATTCATTAGAAACCCAAATGCGCGTGAGATGTCATGCGAGATAACCTCGCAAATAATCACAGATGTTGTTGTTGTTTTTATTGTTGTGTTATTTTTGTATGTCTCGATCTGTTTCTGGCGCTACGCAACACTTAGCGGCGCGCGCTCTCCCGCAAACAGCAACACTTGTGCGCGCGCACGACAGCCTGCTGCTTGATATGCGCGTTCACGGAGCTGACTGCAGCTTACAGTAACTCCATCACAGATCAGACCCAGATCGGACTGAGTGCATCGGACTGTAGCGCTGGTGTCAGTCTGCGTGTGTGATTCAGGAAAACCATGAGCCGTATATAAAACCCGTTTAACAAATTACGACTCATACGACACAGCATTCGTGCATTGAACCGGATATTAAAACAACTCTAACAAGCCTGTCATGTTGCATTTTATTGAGGTTTAATTCGTACAAAAAACATGAAAAAGTTCATGCAGTTTTTTAACCCAATGGCAGGGCTAGCTGTCACAATGGGAACTTGTCATCGACCCGACAGCCCACATTATAAGCGAATAGCAAACTTTTATGTTGATTAAAATATTTTTTTTTGTGCTGTTTAACTTTAGTCAAGTTCAGAAGATTACAATTTAAAAAGTAAGACGTTTAAGACTTTAACTGTATTTGAAGCATGCAAAAGCAACTGGACCCAAATACTGAGACTACGTCCCTGTGTGCCAGCTTGTCTTGGCCTCACTGAAAATGTGCAGAATCTGAAATATATAATCAATCATCTTTAAAAGGTTTCAGGAGAATCCAGATCTGATTGTAGTTTGTCATAATTAAAGCAGATGTACATGTGAAACGGACTTACACGTTTGAAAAATGATCACTTTCTTATTTCATTTAAAAAATGAACCTCAGCTTTCTCCTTGAGGCAGTAACTGCAATGAGTGTAACTGAACATCTTTAAATTTCAGACCAATCAAATTCTTCTCTAAAATAGTTGTGTCAGCATTTCTTTACTTCCAGGATTCAGGCTGAGAATTCAAAGGAGTAGTTTGGTCTGTTTTCATTCTCTTGAAAATGTCTGCACAGAATATATGAGAATCCTAATGAACCGCTGCGTTGTGTTTGATTGGCTTTTGTGTCGTGTCATTGCACACAGAACCGACACGTGGTTGGTGGATAGATTTTGACAAAGATGTTGGCACACGACGAGAGGCTCAGGTGCTGTCGCCACGGTAACTGTCACACCTCTGACAGTCTGATCACCTCTACCAGTCATCTGTAAAAAGTGTCAGAAAACAGAGGGAACGACATGTAGAACATGTAGAACATGTATGAGTGTTCATGTGATCAGTGCTAAAATTTCATACATGATATCTGTTAGAATAACGGTTCACCTGAATCTTTGTAGTCATTAACATATTAAGGACCGGTAAAATTCATATATCAGTGCGACACACACACACACACACACACACACACTTTCGACACAACACTGCATGGTTTGAGAAGCTTAATTTTACACAATAATTTAAAACTTTCTTATGTTACTAATATACCTTGTAAACACTTCTGTTTTGTTTTCTCTAATTGTCGAGTTGCAGTGCTCTAAAAATGATACCATCAGTGTACACATCATAAAAGTTAAGCAGTCAACTTACTGATAATTTTACCTTAATTTTCCACTTTCACCAAAACAAATTCTCTCTAACGGCAAACGTGTGTTTCTGCACTCGTGCGTTCGCGCATGCATCGGTTCCTACGCGTCCCACGGGATCTGTCTCTAATTTGTCCGCCGACCTTTTTCATGTGTTTCATGGGGGTGGAGCATCGAAGTTTTGATTCACTCTTTAAAACGTGAAATGCCGTATTTATAAGCCCGTATTTATAAACACATTTGCATAGATCAAGATGAAGAAGTTGTTTGAATTGTGGGGCCATTTGCATTTGGTGAAACATATGGCAGAGCTGCGGAAGCCACGGGCCATGCCTTCATTAAAGCAGCTCCGTTTCATCAGAGCGATGCGCCCCCCGCCACGCTCTCCCACCGTGCCGCCTTCTGTCCCCAAAGGTTCCTCTGACAGGGGACAATATGTGCCCAAGGTGAGATGCACCGCGGTCCCAATGATTATTTAATCTGACTCACGCACCGCTCCTTAACGACAAGCGACAAAGTGACTTTTTATGCGTCTGACGGGAGGGAGATCTGCTGGTGAAGCAGCTGATGCGTGTTGTCTGAGGATATCCTCCAGTTCTGTAGCTGTTCAGGCGGAGGTGGGCGTAAAATAGTGCACGTTTATGGCCTGGGCATTTCTTGAAGTTCAGGTTTCGTGTGGTATTGACACAAAAATGAGTGAAATCAGGACAGGTTTGATTAAACTCTCACACCACAGGGTTACAAACAAGTTTGCTGAGGCTTCGTTCTCTGTGTGTGTAATCTCAGGCCTACAGACGCCGGGGCACACTCAGTGAAGTATGCCGTTTGAAATCTGCCTTATTTGCTCATGAGCGCTCCCTTGTAGCCACTGAAATTTTTAAGCCAATCATCTGAGCTGTACATGCCATGTGACTAACTACCCTGAAGTTCATTGGCTGGGGTGTACAGTTTAAGCTAACTAACCAAACCCTGACCTGTGCTTCAGACTTGTAAATAAACAGCTGTCTGTTTGTGTGCTCAGAGCACTCGTATAGCAGCCTCCAGAGTCACAAGAAGAGCCAGAAATAGACTCTTCTCTCGCCAGGTTTTTACTGCTATTAGATGTCTTGTTATTTGTGAAACTAAATGCATTTTTAGTGTTTCTAAATTTAGGTCCAGGTGTCTGTTACAGCATACGGTCCAGATATATCTGAATTTACCACATGTGCCCACCTGTGGTGTTTAAAAAACACATACACAACTGCTGTTGATGCGTTTTCGGTTTGGACATTTATATCATGAGATGAGAATTCAGTCATAGAAAATGTGGGAGAAAGACTTAAGTATATTATTTCTGTGCAAGTAAATATGATTAAAATTACATTATATGTGAGGTGGTTATAAGTTAAGCAGTGCTATAGTGTGTGTGTCTTTATTTGTAGTTTATGGTGAAATAATGTTGTAGAGTAACTAACTTAAACTAGTTTTCCGGTAGTATGACACTAGCTGTTTACAAATTAGTGTATCTTTTAGAGTAAATTTATCTGCGCAACGCTCTCACCCTAAATGAATTTCATTCAAAACCATGATGCTATGATTATATGCTGTGTATAAAATAGTTTAAATGTAGTTAGCTGCTTTAGTTAGTAGCTTGTTGTTGTAGTGAACGGCTTTTCTTTAAAAGAGTAGCTTGACTGTATTTTAACTATAAATTATAAGTAGCTTAAAGTTAATTTCAAAGTAGCTCCACCCAATACGGTCTCCAACCGAAAGTGACGTTTACATTTTAAAACTGTTCAGAAATTATATTACGAATCAGACGCATCAACTCTTTGATTTGATTAGAAAGTTTAAACTTTTTATAGACAATATTCCTCCAACGACGACATGTTGAATGATTTTAAACAAGAGATCGTAGCAGCAGCTGAACCTTGACTCTGTTGCCAGGCCCTGGAGAATAAACTACAAACACGAACAAGCTAAATACACATTCAATTCAAAATACTAGTTTTATTAATCTGCCGCTATGATAATGATTCCAGTTATACCAATAGCTAGACTTTTCTCTTTATTTGTGGTGGTGATGGCAAAAAGTAACGCTAATATTATCTTGTCGTTTAACTGGCTGGTGATAACGGCTGCTTTATTAAGCCGCGATGCGACATATTCCAAAATATGCAGAAAACATCCAGTCTCTTTAATAAGTAATAATTGCCAAGATCAGAGGAGCCGTATAGTAGAGCAAAACAAGTTGGGTGTGAATTTTGATAATAACGCTCAATAATTCAGTGTGTATAATTATTGCTTTATAGGGAAGCACAACGATGGCGGATCGATGAAGGCATGTGAGCAGTTACAACAGAGGTCATCGAATCTTTAAATAAATCGGCACATTTTTGTTGTATTACTCAGTTTCTAAGAATGTTGTTTTGGAGTTTGAGGTTTAAAATGATTGAGCGTCTATTTATCACATCTTCATGGAGAGAGAGGACGCGCGATCACCATCTCTCTGTTGTAATGGAATGTGTTTCTGAGGTAATTTCTCCCTGCCGCTTCCGTTTATTTGACCTCCAGCTCGGGGTCGCGTTCTCACGCGTGTTTTGCGCTGTTCTTGCCCAGTTCTGTTGTTCTTCGCATTTCGGTGTTGCCAAAGGTCTTGAATTTGCAACTCAAATAATTGGGGTTAATCGTCGTGCTAATCACTGTATT
>JAZGTJ010008420.1:0-20885 GCA_036877575.1 Botia almorhae
ATATTATACATTTCTGAAAATCAGCTTTTAATGTTAACAAGATAAAACATATTAGGATAAAAGCAGAATTAACTTTAAAAGCTGATTTTTAGAAATGTGAAATATGGAGGTGATTGGCATTGACTGATTGACAGGAATCAATGTCGTTTCGTGTTTAATTTGAAAATATATTTTATTAAGTATAAAATGCGCCTGCATTCTATTAGGAAAATACATTCTAAGTCCAGTTTACGATTTGATGCACCAGCCTCACCTTCTTAAGGAGAAATCAAACTGAGCTCGTCTCTTGAATAGTTTATCTTACTTGCTGGAAAAATCTGAAATGAACACCGGTTTTATTTTTTATTACTTTTATAAAAATGGTTTGAGGCGAATGGTTTAGCAAGTTTAAAACAATCACAAATAAAATAAAGGCAAAACATAATAAATACATTGATCGTTTGGTATGACAATAAACAATAGAAAATTAAATAGTTTTCTGTTCACAACTCTGTTCACTTCTTTTCAACTTTCTCGTCAGTGTACCAAAACCAACCACGTTCCGGGGTGATTTGTGACGACATGAAGGCTGTTGAAATGTATTTGAGTACACAGAAAGTGACAACATTCCCCACCCAATCCATCACACGATTATGACAACAAATAGTCAATCTTGAACCGATGAGAACTTGCTGAAGCCGGCATAGGTAGCACCGTGGTCGTGTGAGGGTTCAAGAGGCCCTCGGAGGTCAGCTGGAAAGGAAAGAAGTTCCGGTAGCTCAAGGCAGGGTTCTCGTAGGAGCGAAGCACCTGTGTATGAGGGACAGTCACAGGGGAGCCACGCATGACATACGGGACCATGTCTACTCCCCCCTGCAAGGTGTCAATTTTGTGAACGGGGCGTTCCTCTTTTCTGAACGGTAGGCTGAGGATGCTGTCAATAGCGAAAGAGCTGGTAAACTTGAAAGAGCTGGAAGGAGGCGTAATGATAGAGACCCTGGTGTTCACGGCAGCACCTTGGCTCGGCCCCTCTGGCTTCTTGTCTGTTTTTTTGTTAATGCGTTTTCTCCTTCGCCGAAAAACACCGTCCGCAAAGGTGTACTCACTGTGTGGGTTCAGCATCCAGTAGTTATCCTTGCCCCACGGCCTGGAGGGATCCCGTAGCACTTTCAGGAAACAGTCGTTAAGAGACAGATTGTGGCGCACTGAATTTCTCCAACCCGTATAGCTGCCCCGAAAAAACGGAAACTTTTTCATAAGGTAGTCGTTGATTTCGGCCAAAGTAAGACGACCCGAGTTCGAGTCACGAATGGCCATGGCGATTAGAGCGATGTAGGAATACGGAGGTTTGGGTCTTCGGGTGTAGGGCTTGCCTTTGCTCTGGGCGCACGGTTGAACAGGTGCCGGACTGTGCGCCACGCAGTCTCCATCCGACCCCAGCTCCTCCTCTGCGGATAGCGGGGATAGGACACTGCCCTCGGCGTCGCTGCAGAGCTCCATGGTCTTGGAGTCGTAGTGACCCCCACAGATAACTTCCAATTTCATTTTTAGTCGCGATCTGGTGGTATTAACCGTACGACGCCTGTTACTGACAAAAGATTATGGCGAATAAAGTTCCTCAATGCATAGGTTGATTCAGAGCTAAAATAACCACACGGCGATGACAAACACAACTCAACGCGTGAGAATGACAGGATTTGTAGCTGCTGCAGTGTACATACCAACCCGACAGGGGCTCAGCTGTCTAATATAGTCACGCTGCTCACCTCCGGGTATGCCTACAGGGGGCGGGACTTAAGAAGCTGTTTTTAAATCTTAAAACAATCTTTCCAAATCACACAAGGATTAGGCACATTTTGTTTTGAAATATAGCGGTTATGCATTTACAGATAACTATCAGTTAAAGGTATGATAAATAGCTTTGTTGATTTCGGCTGAGTTTCGTCAGTATCAAGTGGGTTCACCTGTATCTTTGCTCACCTTTGCGCTCCACGCGTTCCCAAAATAATTTCACCTTCGGAAACCAGGTGGCGTACGTTTATCAGACATGGGTACTTTTTGCAACAAACTAGTAAGCCACAAAAAGGGTTGTTTTAAAATAAAGTTAATATGCAAATTAAACCATAAAAACAAACTTGTTTGATATGTAATACTGCTAGTGTATATTGTGCATTAGTAGTTGCTGATCACATTTTTCCTATATTTTTTTACTTCTAGTCTAAACATTTTGATAGTTATTACGAAGTTAACATCTAAACAGCCTTTATAAATGGTAGTGCGAAACACTTAAATATAGCAAGGAAAATCATATATTCAAAATAATAATGTGGCTGTTTTTTGTTATTATCATCAGAACCAAATGTTTATGTTATGGTGTACTAGACTGTTGCAGGTGTAATGCTTTACATGCTTTAGTGTATGATAGCCTGCTTCTTGATAGTTTTAAGTCTGTATATGATGAATAATTTAAGAAAGCTGAAATTAAAGTTTAAACAATTACAGACACACGTTTTTTAAGTTGACAAACTAAACCAGTATCTCAGCAGGGTAATACCTACAAATACAATAATAAAATATTGCAAAGTTCTCTCACCTAAAGGTCTATAAACGTGGGCAAATACTTTGATGTACACTATTTTTTGTGTGTCATTAACATTAAGAGATGAATACTAATTTTGTAAAATTCAAAATTTATTTAGATATTTTTGTAATGCTTAGTCAAACATGTGGTGAGGTCAAACATATCTCGAGATCAAGATGAAGAATCTCAATGGCTAAAAGTTTTGGGAAAAGTATTTTCTTGAAATATTTGCCAGCCTATTACTGGCCATTATTTAATAAACAAACTCATTAACTAAATCATAAATACATAGTTTACATGGTTTATGCTCAAAGCATGACCCACTATTAACTCTAACTGTTAAGAAAAGCTTAGTATCAATAGTGGTGTTTCCTGTTGCTCTTCTAAAGAAAAGCATTCCTGACCTCTGTGCAGCATTTTTAACCATGTAGGCAGGAGGGAGCACAACTGCCAAGTGTAATACATTACACATTTATAATTAACAGTCACTTAGTTACAGAATCATCCGGATGCTCAAGGCACGACATATAGCATTGTCCAAATCTCAGTTAAAGGACACAGACACATCTGTGGCCCCTCAAAGGTTTTAAGTTTTGGGCTGATGTTCTCTGCAGATATGGCTCATAACAGCTGTCTGGGCAGGCTTCACTAGCCTGCCTAGAGAAGAGATCCACATAAATGGACTATTAAAAAAAAATTCCATTAATATTATGCATTAAAAATTAAATTTTAGCAGCCAGTGCAGGGGACAAAAATGGTGGTTGTAATCTTTGCAGTTCCTCATTGCGATTTACCTTGAAAATAATATTTTTTTCCTGTCTCTCTGAAACTGTAAAATAGTGTGACAAAATACCATTATAGTGTAATGCATCAAAATTAATAAATTGATTGTCTTATGAAAATCCACCTCATATCCTTTAGCTCTCTATTTGCTATTCAGATTTTATAAGGCAAAATTGGTCTATTTAGTGACTAAAATTATAAAATGACAAAGCTTTCAAATTAAAGCTGCAAACAACATTTCAGTCTTACATAGCCTGTTAAACCTGTTGACTCACTCTGTTTAATATTTGAAGAATCTAGCACTTGGATGGAGATTCATGGACTAAACCCCCCTTACAGTTTAAAGCCAAATTGAATCACTCCACAAAATACCCAGCATCATAAAGCTTTTGTTGTAAACCAGTAATAATAATAATTTTTACTGTTTAAAATTTAATAATCTGTTACACAACACCAGTCACAGCACATGGGCAAAGTTAGTAATAAATGCACTCCACCTGGTTTTCCCCACAACTGTTTCTTATGTACTGCAAAGAGCAAAACAACTTCCTCACTCTCACTCTTATTTCTGTTATTTTATTCTGTTATTTAAGTGGTTCATTATAACCTGACCAAATTCCTGGTTTGAAATGGTGGCAGAAATATGTTTCTTCCTCGAGATAAAAAGGGCAATGGGTATTCCTTGTATGCATTCAATGGTGCATTCTGTGGTCTGCAGAGCTACATTCTGCTGGGAAGGTTCAACTGAAAATGATGATGGACCAGTAGAATTATAGATGTGCACTTTTTTAATTTTCCTCTTCTGTGTTTATGTGTGGCATTCCAGAATGAAATTGTTTCCAGGATTCTGGAACACACAACTAGCAGGCCTGAGCATAAACATTCATGTCGTGAATGCAGGCAGGTCATGTGTTGTCTTTAGTGTAAATGAAATTTAGAAATTTATTAAATCAAATGCTTTGTCTCTTCATCTGTCAGTCCTCAGGACTCAAATGGTCTTTTGCACTACCAACAATAACTGTTAGGACTATGACAACCTTCTATTAATCAGCATTTAAAATACAATGTTTCTTGATCCCTGGGGTGTCTCTATATATCATCAAATGAGAAAATATCTTCACACTATACTTCTACACTGCTTTGATAAATCAAAGTTGTGAAGTCATTGAAGAAACAACACTAAGCCTAGTAGACAAAACACTGTTGTAATATGTTTACCACAGACTAGAATCTTTCATAACACTTGTTAGCAAATTAAAAACAGAAACAATGTTTTTAACATTTACCCCTGGTGTAATTGCTTACATACAATCAAATTTCATCTATGAAGATTCAGGACCAATTTGATTGCATTCCAGTTCCTTCTCTTAAAGGTACTGTGAGTCTCATTTCTGTATATTTCAAATTTACTAGGATGAAGGGGATCAAGGTGTGATGGGTTCAAGCAATGTTTATTCACAAATCAATTTACAAAAAGATCTCTAATGTGTTTGTCAGGTGTTTGTCACAGAGGATTAATAATGAGGCAATGTTAACAGAGAAATAAGAGGTTCAAACAACCAAATAAATAATAAACCCCTTACTCAAACTGTGGTGTAGCTGAAATCTCAAAATGACTATGACTACTGTCAATCCACCTAAAACTCCCTCTTAAAACTCTTTAGTAAAACTCTTTCATTTTCCAAAAACAATCTTTCTCTTTCTTTCTTTCCTTCCTTCCTTCCTTCCCAGCCAAAGCACTGCATGTTTTTGGCCAGTGGTGGAAACCCACGCTGACACAGGAACAGCATGCAAACTCTACCTAGAAAAATGGCAAAAGCTCTGCCCAATGAGCCAGCCAATATTTTGATATACTAAAGTAAAAATACCTTACTAAAAAGTTGTACTTAGTTACAAAACAACAAAAATGTTTAAACTGTAAACGGTTTAAGCTTTGCAAGCACTACTAATCAGTAGATAGTGAACAAAGTTATGTCACACCCTCTTAATATGTGGGGTACAAACACAGGCTAAAACTCTGCAGAAGCATGTCTTAGCCTGCTGACCCCATTGAGAATATTTTATTTTGGCACTGATGTCTCCTCACTGTAAAAATGTTATATATAAATAAATATGAAGATGATTTATAATTTATTTAATTAAAGTGAACACAACAATATATAAACTGGATAGTTTGAGTTTACTTTATTTGAGTTTTAAGTAATATGTATTTAAAAAAATAAAAGTGAATTCAATGAAAAGACCACATTGGGTCAACTCAATCAAACTGACTCGTCAATTTCCTCTTTACTGAAATGAACTTTTCGAAAAACCATGTGAGTAGTCTCAACTTATTAGGGTTTACAGTGTATGTGAGTGTTGCTATGTAGTGATATGGGTACTGCTATTGTAACTAAGAGGCAGAGGGATCAAACGTAAACAATAAACAGATGTGGGTTAAACAGGGGTGATCAGAGCAATATGGGTTGGACAGGAACAGAACGATGAAACAGGCAAGGGTCAGGGCAGGCGGCAAACATTCAAAAACACAGTCCAAAGCAGAGTCAGAAGGCAGGCAGCAAAAAGTCTAAAACGATATACAATCCAGTCGGTAACAGTAAAGCAATCCGGGAATACGTTATGAAATGCTGCACATGGCAAAACAGGACATCGCACAGAGTAATGCACAGACCTGGGCTTTATAGTCCTCATAATTAAGTTATGTCATAATTAAAACAGGAAGTAATCAGAACCAGGTATGGGATCATGGTAAATGTAGTTTAAAAGGTATTAATATTCTGGTGAGTGTTCCAGCAGGCCCTCCTTCTGATGACCAGCAGAAGGCGAGGTGGCGACATCCTCAGTAAACGACCCCCCCCCTGCAGGCGGCTCCTGACACGAGGAGGGAAGCAATGCTGGGCTCTACCTCTGGGTCGAGGGGCCGGCCTTTCCGGGTGAGTTCTGTGAAACTCTTTGATGAGAGTGGGATCCAGGATATCTCCTGCGTTTACCCAGGAACGTTCCTCTGGGCCTGTATGGTTTGGCGTCGTACTGCATGGAGTATGTGTATATGGGCCCTATCCCAGACCTCTTCGCTTCTTTGAAGCCAGCCCGTTACTGCGGTAGGACTCGTAGGTTCTCCAGACCAGGGTAATGGGTGGTTGGAAGCCCAGAACACATTTGAAGGGGGTCATACCTGTGGATGGCTTGACTAGGGAGTTTTGGGCATACTCAGCCAACATTAGATATCTGCTCCAGTCTGCCTGACGCTGGTTACAGTATGATCTGAGAGATCGAATGATTTCCTGATTCAGGTATTCAGTCTGTTCGTTGGCTTGAGGGTGGTAACCAGACGTCAGGCTTACGTTCACATCCAGACTTTTAAAAAATGAAGACCATACCTGTGAAGTGAATTGAGGACCACGGTCCGATACAATTTTCTCGATCAATTATGGTGAGGACCATTGTGTTCCCCTGGGAATTTGGGAGATCTGTAATAAAGTCAATAGCTACATGGGACCAGGGTCTTTGCAATGTGGGTAGTGGTTAAGGAAGTCCGACGGGTAGTTGTCTGGGTGTCTCAGAGATTTGACAGACTGGGCATGTCCGTACATAAGCTATAGTGTCATTTGAGAAGGTAGGCAACCAGTAACAATTTCTTAAGAGGTGGAGAGTATCTGTGATGCCAGGGTGTCCAGAACTAGGGCTTTCATTAATCTGAGCGAGTAATCGTTCTCTGAAATACTCGGGAACAAAAGTAAGATTCTCAGGACACTCTGGATTATGTGGACAAGAGTCATTGAATTGGGTAATCTCTGTATGTAAATCCCTGGACCCTGTACTGGGGCAACTAATAATTTTTCTTAGATTATATTCTCGGGAGAAACTGACTAAGGAGTTATTTCATCCTGGCGTGATAATGCATCTGCCTCAGTGTTTTTGGTTCCTGGTCTATAGGTGACAGTGCAATCTAATCGGGTGAAAAACAGGGACCACCTAGATTGGCGGGGGTTTAGACGCTTAGCAGCATGTAGGTACTCTAAATTCTTGTGGTCAGTTCTTACCGTGAATGGATGAGTAGCCCCCTCGAGCCAATGCCACCATTCCTCCAGTGCTAATTTGATGGCTAGAGGCTCTGTTACCCACATCATAATTTTGCTCGACTGGTGAGAGTTTTTGGGAGAAGTAAGTGCACGGGAACATTTTAGGTGGTATTCCGTGTCTTTGTGACAGAATAGCACCTACAGTGCATCTACTTCGACTATGAAGGGTAACTCTGAGTCTAGATGACGAAGTATAGGGGCAGTAGTAAAACTAATTTTTTAATTCAAGGCTCTTAACGTGGCTTCGTTCCACACAACCTTACTGGAATTACGTTTGGTGAGGGAAGTTAAAGGGGAAGCTACTGAACTGAAATTACGAATGAATCTGCAGTAGAAATTAGCGAATCCTATAAACCCTTGCAATTCTTTTAGAATTTTGGGGAGTGGCCATTTGGTGACTGCTAATACTTTGATGTCATCCATGGCCACTCCCTCCAAACTGATGACATACCCAAAGAAAGTAGTGCTGGTAGTATGGAATTCGCACTTCTGACCTTTGACGTACAAATTGTTTTGAATTAAGTGTTGTAGAACGGAATGAATGTGGGCAATGTTTGTCAAGATTTTCGGGATAGATAAGAATATCATCAATATATATAATGGCGAATTTATCAAGCATGTCGCGGAATATGTCATTCATAATATGTCCTCCATAACAGCTATGTAGTCGCTATGGTGCCAAGGAGTTTTTATAAGTATTGCAATTTGGTTGCTTGGGTTTTGCTTGATGGTTGCTAAGGTGTTTTGGGTGGTTGCTCAGAGTTTAGGTCAATATATAGCCCACATATGTAATATTCTGGTCCCTAGAACACCACTAATGTTTTTGTTATCACAGCTGGTGCCCTTTACTGTAAGTACAGTTTTGATGAGTAGATGTATCCCACTGGATCATAATTGTAGATGCCTACATGTTAGATGTATGAAAGGACTTTTCACAGAATAAATTATTGCGTGTTTTTCACAGTTCAAACTTACAGGATGGCAGTCAGCAGGAAATGATATGTTAAACACAAATAATAAAAAACTGAATTGTATTAGTTAACCAACTTTTAGACAATTTAAATCCAATGCTTTTGTCTGTTTCTTATTTCTTATTTTTATTGGTTGATCCTTTTATAGTGTCAGTGTTGGCAATGTAGAGGAACTGATGTTTTATGGTAAAGGTTTATCAAAAATTATTTTGAAAGACTGCTTTATTTCTTCCATTTGTATTGTAAAACAAATTACTTCTTTAAGGATCTTTTTTTACCTAATTTGCCTGATCCATACCTTTGATGAAAAGTTATTAGAGTCGGGCTAATTCTGTTAAATCAAATAATATTTTGACTGAATTTAACAGGTTGGTTTAAAAACCTATTGTGTAGATTTCCTGACAAACACTTTTTTATATTGTAAATTGACTTTGTAACATAGCATGGTAGCTGCACAGTGTAGCTGTGAGATTCAGCAGAGCAATATCTGACAAAGTTTGCCCTCATCACCCCTCGTCGCTCAGCCATTTACATGCTAAGCCCTCTCCCTGTTCTATGCCACCCAACAAATGTACCTAGAGGACAGATGGGACTGATTTATTCCCGTTCTGAGCACCTGAATGATCTATTATCCCTGGAACCGACACAACACCACCATCATAAAGCGTGTGAGATCTGCATATTTTTCCTTCCTTTCATGCAACCCCAATCACATTTGTAATCTAGTCCACCTCAGTATCCACTGAGCGTGGTGTGCCACTCCTCTGGCAATATGCCCACTAACCTTTCCCCCTATTTCTCCCTCCTGCTATCCTTTTCTTCTGTCTGAACTTGAAAAAAGAGCAAAACAACTTACTCACGCAGGAGGTTTGCACGAGATGTGCGTTCCTGATGTCCCTTCCCCCACCAAAACCTTTAGAGCACACAGACACAGCTACTGAGAAAACCATAAAAGAGTTATTTTCCTATAAAAAATATGAATTTGCAAAAAGAGACAATACAGGTGACAGAAAAATGAAGCAGTGCCCCATTTGTTAGTCTTTGTACTTGCCCAGAGAAACATTTCAACTTCACCTCAGTTTCCCCCAAATTTCCCCAGAAAACACAAATACAGTACATACAATATATATAGAAAGACATACATATGACATACAGTATATATAGAATATGTAACCATAAAATAAATGTGGATCACAAATTTTGGTCTTCACTGACATATTTTCCCTACAAATGGAAAAATCTTATGGGAGGTTGAAGTGATTAAATATTGTTATGATGAATAGAAACTTAATTTATAATAGGTGTACATTAAAGCTCTTGACATGGTTGTTGAATGTCTGGTTACAATCTTTTCTCTGTGTCAGGCAACAGATTAGCCATGGGAACACACACAAAGCTAATCCCACTCCTACCCCAAATGTTGACCTTTTCCTGTCACATGCAGTTCTAATGTTTCAGAGGAGGAAACTTAAGACATTTACATGTACAGTTACTCACCATATAAACACACACAGAGCCCTTAAAGTCAGAGGATTCTACGGTTTTGTTTGTTCGCTTTACTTGTCACATTAGCTCTGAAACACAACTTGCCCTATATGAGATATGTGGAACAAGCCATGACAGGTAAAGAGCCTTCAGTAGCTAGTGTAACTTATTGAAACAGGAGAGCTTAAAACCAACAACTTTCGTGCAGTTGATTGTATAATGACAGCCTTTAACAAGGGTGCTAATAGTTTACGTATTGACTGACATTTGCAAGCTGCTATGTGATGCAATTAGGAATTGATCTGCTGAGCAGCTGTCTAGCCAGTACAGAGTAAAATATGTAAATTGTCCAGTACAGTTTATGGAACATGATCTCGCATGGTTGCAAGGTGGTTGTCTAAATAAAAAGATCTCATTCCATAGTCTCTGTAATGTTCTAGATATGGCTTCATCCTTCAGTGTATGCCTTTAAAATGTTATTTTGCCCACTAAGTATGAGCAATAATAATTTAGCCATATAGGCACACTAAGAAACTCTCAAAGAGGTTCTGATTGTTCTGTGGTGAAATTACCAAAATGCATTGAACTTTAGTGAGGCATGCTTTATAATTAATATCACTGGTTCAGAAGACCTCTGACTCAGCATTAATTGCAGGGAGTGTGGGGCAGGTTACATTTTCAGTATAAGAACTAATAAGTCGCTTGGATGGTTTTCAAACAATACTCAGCTTTCATTATCATAATCATCTATGCTTTTATGTCTGATGTGATTAGAATCTATGCTATCTGTGCATAGCTCACAAGTGTTTTTTAATCCACTCATTATTTACTCATTATATTTTAGATGCATATTGTACAAACTATTTGTAAAGATTTAATTTTGTTCTGGCATATATTTAGTAACTTTACTTAGAGAAAAACATTTGGACTATGCAACAGACATTATATAATTCAGTGCCTTCATGCAGTTAATTAATAAACGATTGGTTTGTTATATCACCCTATGGCATGCTATAGCCGATATGACAGTGGTATTAATAATCAGTGCAGCAAAAGCTTTCTTTCCTAATTTTATTTTAAGATGTACCCTGCAGAGAGATGTGCTTAGATTATTGGGACCTACAATTAGCAAGTAACACCACATTTGCAAGTCACCACTAAATGTAGAATTATTGTGATTTACAACTATAAAAAAGCAGGTCCAAAATGCTAGGGTGGTTGTGTTCTGTTGCTAACATGTTCTGTGTTTTTTAACATGTTGCCATGCAGTTACTAGGGTTTTCTGTGTTCTGTGTGTTGTTAAGTATACTATGTGCCATAAGTATGCTATTTATTTTGCCATTTTTAGCATTTTTTCTTTGAAGATCAGTCAATCAAGCCCAACAGTCAAGCCCTCGTCTTGAAAGTGAGCCCATCAAAAACACCAATTATAGCTGGCACTGAAATAAAAGAGGGAACACAGTGCTTCTCCACACCTGTACGTGAACTTAGTTTCTGGCAATTTAAATTGATGGTACTGGTGCATTTTTGCTTCCACCTGCTCTGAGAGATTGTTTACCAGAGCCCTGGGGTGAGAAGACAACACAACCAAAATAGAAACCTTTGCAAGCAGGAGCCTATTCCGTGCAAAGCCATTCATGTTATTTACAGCATCTCCATTTATTCTTCACATGCAGGGTTGAAAGGTTCATTTGCAGTGAAGCCACAAATTAGAAGGTGTTGCTGGTCAGGCCATTTAAATAACATAAAAATGCAGTTGCCAACACAAAGTGCTGTATCTGATGAGATAAATCACTGTTACTTTGTGTAAGATTACTGGTTCTCTCAGAGCTGAAGTGTTATTGAACTGTTATTCTGGAGAGCTATTGTGCTCTGTAGAGAGTCATACCTGGTGACCTGTTGAATCAGAGAGCAGAATGTTGATAGGTGTGTGCTTGTTTGCATACAGTTGCGTGGATGCTAAAGTGTCACAATGTTGACCATTGTGGCAAAATCAGAATGTGCAGTTTAAATGCGGTGTGCAATGATACCCCATCAATCTTGTCTATCTCCCAGACCATGGCTGCTTATGCAATGTCAATTAGCTTGTTCTCTGTCTGCTCTGTGAACGAGATCTCATTTAAAATCTCTGGAGCTAATTCTGCAAGGAACAAATAATAAGGCTAATAATACTTTATCATGACAGAAATTTAAGTTAATATTGTAGTATCTTAACATGTTAAAAGCACTATCAAATTCATTCTTGCCAACAGAAAATCCCAGAATCCCAAAATCTGTCTGTTTTCTAAGAAAACTGTCTTAGTGTTAACAGAAACTAAGAATGTGATGGCTTTTTCAAACCCATTAAAAGTTTCTAGTGGCATTAGCCAAAAAAGTGAAGCTTGCTTCTGGTTGTTAGTAGTCTGTTAAATGTAGTTAAAGGATGATAAACACAAATAGAAATATGAAAGAAAATAATTTTACAAGGAAAGAGATAGTTGCTATATCTAGGAAACCAACAGACGATTTTGTCTTAAAGAAAGAAGATCTTTATTTTGTTGTATTGTAAAGGTAAAAATTATAAAGGTAATCTTGACCATTTTCCTTATAACCACCCTTGCAGTAGCCATATGTGCTCTTTATTTAATTATTATTGTTTTTATTGACAATTTCCTGAATGTCTAATATTGGCTGCTGCTTGTTTATGGTACATACAGTAATTCAGTTTAAAGCATAACCTTGCACTTACAACAAACATTCCTGGAATAGCACATCTATTTTAAATTCAAAGTGCAAAAACCAATGTCATCAGAATAAACAGTTACACCCTTCACATGTTAACTCAACACCTAAAGCTTTAAAGATGACTTTTTATGTTGCTATATTAGATCGCCTGTCAATCACAGTCAAACACAGGACCACAACATGTTTCTGGATGAAACTTGTAAGTAAAGGTATTGGCAGAGTGAGGCTTAGGATTTGAGAGGTGTTAGCAGGGCCGGTCTTGTCTTGGTGATGCACCTCATGTTTGGCCCAGGGCGTCTTTCGTGCAGACTTAACTGGGATCCCCTGCAGGTGAATGTGGCTTAGATAATATCATAGTTACTACACGCAGAACCTGTTTGGGTTATTTTCAAAAAGCAAGGGAAGGGAGAAGCAGGAGGAAAAAAAATGCAGCTACAGCAACAAAGAGGTCTGCGTGCAAACAGCGTCAGGAACTCCCTTCAGGTGAGCACATAGAAACACGGGCTTTGCACGAAACGGCCACATACGTAGAACCGGTTCAAAGGTTCACACTTTGGTGAGGGTGTGTGTGTGTTGTACTCAAACAAGCTGGTTGATGAAAACAAGAGTCAGTCACAGGGTACACAGGACATGTTTTGCAACTCCAGATCAAGTATGAGAATTGTGTCGAAGAGTAACATGTAATCAAGTGTCATTCTAATTGTATTGTCATTTGTGTTTTATAGCATTGTTTGTGTTGTCTTTTGCAGGTCTGAACCTGCTTGACCCAGTCACTCACTGCCTCATTTTTTCCATTGTCTTTATCAAATTTCCAGTCAAGATTCACACAGAACCCCCCCTTCTCAGTTTCTTTAAGAGACAGTCCGTCTGTCACAGCAAATTTGGATTAGTGAAGAACAGGAGTAAATTATGACATTTGAGTCATTGTTGGGGGAAAACGTTGAGTGCCTGCTGCAGGATTTCATAAACATAACCCCCAGGTGGTCTGAGCAGATGTCTGCTAAAAGGTAGGTCGCATACGGTCCCTGCTCGCTGCCAGGGGTTTGATCTATGGCAGCCTGCTCGATGTGATGCAATCAAAGCTGACAGCCCAGTTTAATAATATTTATTTCCACACCATGTGCTTACTGCTCTGCTTTCTGTCTGTAGCTAGGCCTTTTTAGAGATTGTGTGAGTAGGGGCATTTTAAACATTTCTGCACCACCACTGTCATCAAACAAAAATAAATTTGCAAAAATAATGACCTTTTTCCAGCAGTTTTCCCGAGCACGGCCCTTATCTACCATTGTTCGGACAAACAGACGTTACCACCCCCAAACTCATGCCATTGCTTGAGCCAAAAGTTCAGAACAGTCTCAAACACACAGAACAATGTTTTTAAAGGGCCACAGAGCAACACTTTTTTTTACTTGTAGGCAAGTCAGTCACCCTACAGATGGCTTACTTATAGTTGTCTTTGCAAATTAAGTTCAGATAGGAAGTGTTTGAATGTGAAAAAACACTGCATATCTAAACTTAATATGCTAACAAAAAATGGGGACTCTAATGTTCAGAGATATGTGTGTGTGTGTGTGTGTGATGGCAAAACACAGACACATTGTCATTTATTAGCACAAATTCCATAAAGTAACAAATGTGTTACAATGTTTGTGGGAGAAAGCCAAGAAAACAGGAAGATAATATCAAAATACACTGTTAATAATCAAAACTCAGACACTCATGAGACCCAGACAACACAAAACACCATAAAAGTGACTTGGCTAAATGTAATTTGACTATTTTAAAGTTTGTTTTATGTGACACACTTCCTGTTGCCAGTTGGTGGTGCTATGACCTTGGCTCGCAATAGTCATATCAAGGTCATCAACCCACCACAATAAACATATTTGCCAAGTTTTTATGTAAATTACATGCATGCTGTGGATATTAGAGACTTCCTGTTTCACATTATTTGCCACAATTTTACTGCCTCACAATTTTTCTGGCAACACTGTTTGAGATATCAAAAATCCCTTCACAATTTTGAATCTTCAATGTCTTGGCATATTTTCACCAAGTTTCACAATTCAATTCAATTTTATTTATATAGCACTTTTTACAATGTTACATTGCTTCAAAACACCTTTACATAGAGAAACAAAGAATAATAATAAAAACACAGAACAAATGACATATTAATGGTATTATTGCAAATAATATGTGTGAGATGTATAAGACTAATTAGGTATACTAGGTTTATAGTGTTTATGAATAATGGGTTGACTGAACCGATAAAACCACAAAATTATTGAGCAAGATATGCGTTTTAGCTTACATAGGGATGGCATATAATAGATAACATCTTATAGGACAGTATTATAAGTGATTTGCAATAGTGCCATGAACTACACACAACATGCAAAAGTAGCATACATACATACATACATAAAATATATACAATAAAATATTAGATGTTTACAATTTACAAAACCCTAGGCTAAGTTAGATGTCAGCAGTCTCCCAGCAAGCAAGCCAACAGGGCGACAGTGGCAAGGAACCAAAACTCCAATGGTGTATAGATGGAGATAAAAAACCTTGGGAGAAGCCAGGCTCAACCAGGAGGGCCAGTTCTCCTCTGGCACATTAAAGCTGCTATTTGTAACTGTCTTAGATGTGAACAGAGTTGATTATAATGATTTATAGTTATTTATTGATGAAAAACTGATGGTTCCAATTATATTTGATAATATATCGGGCACTGAGAAATCGTGCCAACAAAAAACAGTCAGGCATAATGTTACTAATTGCAGCCATAACATCACACTGCTGTGACTAAGCAAGGAACAAAATATAGAAGCTAACTATGCTAAAAGTTGGCATGTATACAACGGTAGGTTTACTAAAGAAGTCTTTCAAATCCTGATGATCTATCTCAGGGTCATTTTATTTCATCCAGTCCCCCACCTTTTGGTCTCAGAGTTTGGATCCAGCTGACTACAGGACCTTGGGGAATGAAAGACAGATTTAGTGTGGAGCCAGTACATCTGGTATTGTGGTAAGTGTTCCCGATTCCGGTTTACCTAATTAATGCAGCCTAATAATCCCTTAAGGGATTTGAGTAATAAATCCATATGACTATGTGTAGGCAAGATTAAGAAGGTGGGTCTTTAGTGTATCTGCCTCCCGAGGAGGCTTGAGGAGCTAGACCATTCAGGGCCTTGTAGGTAATCAGCAAGATTTTAAAATTTATATGATGCTTGATAGGCAGCCAGTGTAGAGTTGACAAAACTGGGCTTATATGGTCATACTTGATCGTTCTCGTGAGAACTCTGGCTGCTGCATTCTGAACCATCTGGAGCTTTTGGATTAATCTTGCAGGGCAGCCACCAAATAGGGCATTGCAATAATCAAGTCTTGATGTCATGAATGCATGAATTAATTTTTCAGTGTCTGGCTTCGAGAACATGTGTCGTAGTTTTGATATATTTTAAGATGAAAAAACACAGTTTTACAAATATTGGAAATGTGGTTTTCAAAGGACAAATTGTTATCAAAAATGACACCCAGATTCTTGGCTAATTAAGCAGGCTTTATAGAGCATCCATCCAGAGTAAGGCAGTGTTCTATGTTGTTTCGTGTGGAGGGTTTTTGTCCAACAAGTAAAACTTATGTTTTATCTGAATTTAATAGTAGAAAGTTGCTAGTCATCCAAGTTTTGATATCGACTATGCATTCTGTTAATTTAGTAATATTATGAGTCTCGTTGGGGCTAGAAGAAATGTATAGCTGAGTATCATCAGCATAACAATGAAAACTAACAATCACATGAAAATCCCTAGGATTAGTATTTAAAAGTTCAAGGCATGCACTTTTCAGAAAATCCAAAATGGCCGACTTCCTGTTGGGCATAACTAAGTGGTGTCAGTGAGAAAGTTGTTTGGGTCGATACACGTCCGGTACACGTACCAAGTTTCTTACAGGTGCGTGCCTGTACATATGATAAATGTACCATGTTTTGTTCCCTATACCAGAGGGTGGTACCGAGACATGATGCATCTTCCATGTAATTTTGTTGTTTTTTAACCAGCCTCTTTGCTCTTGTCTGTAAGGTTCTTTGTAAGAACATTATATCATATGTTACCTTTTTTCTTCACTATTCGGTCCCTGTTTATATATCAAATGTGTTTACGTATCAAATATGTTACATACCTTGACGTTTACATACCTGTGCACGCAGTCTGTGCACAGTCAAACCAATCATTAAAATTTTTCCTTTAAAACTTCTGTCTGGCTTTTTCTCCACATATTTACTTATACAATGACACAAAAGCTGTCTCTACCAGTGAATTACTGGAAAATTACCATTAAAAGATAATGTGTGAATAGGACCTTTTTAAATGACTGGTTTTTAAATTATAATTTTATATTACTGGTAAATTGCCAAGACGTTGTAACATTACCAGTAATTTACCGGTAAGGTGCTGTGTGTGAACATAGAACAGGATTACCAGTAAACTTACAGAACATGCTAACACAACACATTCCAACACAACACATTCTGTTAATTTGCTGGTAAATTACCAGGGTAACTGTGTGAAAGGGGCTAAAGATACTGATAGCAAATTGTTCTGGGATTCATTTTATGTTTGACATTTTACAACATTTACAACTTTACACCAAGCGTAATAACCTTTATACCAGTTACATACATTATATGTAAAATAAAAACAGTTATTTTGAATTCTATAATCAGCTTCTTATTGTATTGCCTTAACAAAGCCTACCTACTGTTTTAAAATAAACTATAGGTCAGGATCTTTTTCAAAATTCTTGAAAGCTTTAAAACTTCACTCTTAGGTTGTCCACCGAACTCACTACAAACATTCACCCTATTCTTAGACATCAGCTATTCATAAGCATCATAAAAGACAAAGCTATTTTGTTCTAACTGTAGTGGACAAACAAATATCGTGACAATCCAATAGAACATTTTGACTAGAACTTGTCCAAATCTTACACTTTTCTACCTTTCATCCATCCAAATTATCTATCTTAACATTCCTAACAAAACCTCAGACATTGCTTTGTCAAACCTAAAAGGTTTATCTAAGTTTTCCTGGTTGTTTTATTTAGTTATGGTGTGTCACTGAAATTCCCTTTTGCTTGGATCTTCAGATTGAAAATGATCTCTCATCTTTCTGTAGTATATTGAGTGCTCCAAAGAATAGTGTACTTTTATTTTCTTACACAGTTTTTGTCTTGCTACACGTGTTGTGTGTGGATTTCAGAGTAGGTATATAGTGTAATTATTCTTTTTAATTTACTGAAGTCGTTTAGTAGTTTACATTAAGTAGTTTATAAAGGAACAGTAAATCCAGTCCAGGGCAAGTGTTTTTAAAAATTGCTATTGCCAAACTACTGTTCCATTTTTGTGGTACTGGTATGCAAAATAATTAGACTTTGTAGGTTTCATGTTAAGAAACATGGAATAACCTAATATGTGCAGCAGGTCATTTTATTCAACTCAATGTACTGATGTTTTTAAAGCAACTCTATCTCATGTCGTTTTGTCTGTTGTGAGTGATGTTTGTGCCTGACTCCATGCATGTTTATGTCTGTGCTGATTCAATTTCTGTTTGTTTAGGGTGTGTATGGTAACTTGTGGATTGTAACACACAGTGGGCTCTCCATAAGTCTGCTTGTGTCTAGTGCTGTAATTCATTGTGTGTGTATTTGGGTTTCCTACCCAAACTGTGTCATATTACAGTTTTTTGTCAGTCACCTATTACATGCATCTAAAAATAGCCACTGATTGTATATGTGTCTGCTGATGGCCCCCACCCAATAAACAATCAAATAAATGATTTATGCCTGGCTTTTATGTTCACCTGTGGTTTGACGTCATAACAGACGTCAGTTTAAGGAATGCTACCACACAAGTAATGGATCTGATGTTCCACTATAGTGCTGTAAACTTTCACCTGGGTGTTGGCATCAGATCAGGTTTACAGACAGGCTATTTATAATGTTAAAAGAGGTTTAATGTAGCTTTGCAAGGTTTATTGATGTATTTCTTAAATACTTAGCGTAAATACTTTATTGTGGACACAGTTATATTACACTATTACTTGTGCTTTAATGTATAATGAACAAACTTTACAGTGTTTAAATATAACCGAAGTGTAATTCAAAGGCCACCCAATTACACAATAAAAGCAGTACTGAAAATGTCTTTAAACTTAATTGATAACTACTAATTAATTAATTTTGTTTAGTGCCATTTCTTTGAAAGTATGTAAACAATGTTTTTCTGTGTGATGGAAGTTGTCTAAAGCCTGAAGCATGGTGAAGTTACACATAAGCATAAGGTTAAAAGATTGTGGCATGTATTGAAGCACAGGTGGGAATTGAATGCCAGGGGCCTTCCTAAACATCCCCTAAAAAATGTACACATCAACAGCTCTTATTTTAACATTACAAAGGGAGTGCAGCTGAGGCTACAGCGACAACAGCAGTCCAACAATCTCATTATTTTTATTTGATTTAGCCCAACATATTTAGTTTGTGTATGAGGATGGGCCACTATGCAAACAGAGTCGCTTTTATCCCAAGCGACTTACAAGGTGAGGAAAACAATTGTTCTTTTGATTCTGAGGAACACAAAAGAACATATTTTGAGGTACGTTGGTTACCATGTTGCATTGTGTGTTCCACAGAAGAAAATGAGTCGCACAAGTTTGCAATGTTTCATTTGTTTCAACTATTCTAATACTTAAATACTTTAAAGTATTTAAAATTGTACTTTTTTTGTTCATTTTTTTGTACATTGTAATTGTACTGTTCATTTTTTAAGCCAGCGTCTGCACAGTTTTTACTCTGTTGTGGACAGTAATATTACACTATTACTGGTGCTTAATGTTTAATGAACAAAACTTTACAGTGTTTAGTTATTAGATCTCTAAGTTACCCAATCACACATTAAAAACAATACTAAAAATTAAAAATCTTGAAAATCCTTAAAAATCTTTAAACTTAATTGTAAATTTATTCATTAATCCCATGAAGGTTTTGATGAGGAAGTGAAATAAGTGAAATATAGGTGTGAGTAACATGACTCATGTGTTGTCGTCAGTGTTTCCTCGTGTATAGAGGTGCGTGAGAGCTTGTTCCACTCCATTTCACAAATCTTTTCACCTGCTGTCAGATTGCAGCTATCAGATGAATGGCATAAATCACTTTATATAAACATTTGTGATAACTCAAAAAATCAAAAAAATCTGTTTCATGTATCAACACTCTGATTACAAAGCTCTGAATATACTTTAATAAGAGAGTACTAGGATGCAATGCATCTGATCAGACAGCTCAGAAAAATTTGCACTTGATTGGCAGATGTGTGACGTTCTCTCACCTCAAAGCATTCAGGTTTTGAAAACCATAATCGCAACACAAAGATTGCATCTGCAGACTGAGTACATGGCAGACGGTGAGGAAAAGACAGAGTCATGATGACGTAGAACAGGCTTTCACATTCCAAGCCTATACTTAAAAAAACTGCTTGAAATGTTTGGCTAGCTTTTAACAGTGAGATTGTAAATGAGATGAAGCCACATTTGAAACACCTGCCAAAAGGATTCAATGGGCTGATAGTGAGGGCAGAAATTGAAAACTGTCTGACAATACATATTTTCAGTGACAGACTTCACATAACATAAGACATTAACAAAACATCAACAAAGCTATGGCAAACAGTTATCTCACAC
The DNA here is from genome assembly GCA_036877575.1 of Botia almorhae. Classification (NCBI taxonomy): domain Eukaryota; kingdom Metazoa; phylum Chordata; class Actinopteri; order Cypriniformes; family Botiidae; genus Botia; species Botia almorhae. Next base: position 20,348 of record JAZGTJ010008420.1, read on the forward strand.
ACAGAGGAACCGGCCTGCAAAGCCAACCTCTAACCCCCCTAACCATCTTCAGAACTGTGATAGTTTACCAATTTTTTTTTACACAGGATATCACTCTTTAATACTATTAAAGTTTTTATTCCCTTATAAAAACTGATGAATTTGAACATGTTGTTTTTTATGTTGAATAACTGCAACTGCCAAATACATTCATGTAAAGATTTAAATGTAATAATAAAACTCTTGGTGAAAAACAGACCATTAATTTACCACGCTTGTTGCCTTTTCCCCAAAATTAAAGTATGACCATATTTAATAAATTCCTTTGTACTTTAGCCCTGAGGTAAGAGGGTTTATGTAAATCCTTTAGGTATTTACAGTGAAAAGTTGAAAAAGTAAATGCATACTGTGACGAGGCGCACCGGGGCAGTCAGCGTCGCCCTGGCAACGGACGCTCCGCACCTGCCCGAGCTCATCACGGGCGGACCGGGCACAGCTGCGACGCGTCACCCCGCGGCGTTAAAACGCCGCCGCCTTCCGCCAAGTGGGGAGGTGAGTT
>JAZGTJ010008421.1:0-21038 GCA_036877575.1 Botia almorhae
GTCCCTTTGGGTCCTCAGGTTGAGAACTTCTATTGATTGTGACATGTTCTGAATCTTAAGAGAGGAAGATGGGCCAAAATGAAGTTAGGTTCAATTAATCATTTCTTAAACTGCAAAGGGAGAGGCAATATATTTAAATTATATTTCCAACTGGTGTAAATCAGCCTTGGCACAATGTCTCAGAGGATTTCTACATTTCCATAATTTTAATGAAGAAAATCAACGCGAAGACAGACACATCTCTTAGACGTTACTTTACGAGCCATTTGAAAATAGACAAAAGTGTGATAGCATACATGTCTTCTGTCTTCATGTATATCAGATTCACTGCCATCCACCAGAATAAAAGGACGCAGAGCTGTCTCATGGGCCAATAGCTATCACCGAATGTTACAGCCATAATGCATAGAAACAAGAGCGGTCCAAAGACACCCTTCAGGGATTCGTGCATTATCATCATCTTTATGCATCTCCACAGTCAGCTGCGCAAAAGCCTGTGGCATTCTTAACAGATGACAATGATGAGCTGTCTAGCATAATGCTTTCAACAGACTATCACCACAACAAGATCTTTTGTTATCCAGACCAGATCTCACTATAGGCTTTAGGGTGAATATAGACGCATAGTGTGTTGATTTATTTTGAGTGTGTGTGTGTGTGTGAGAGTGTGGTGCACACACCTTCTCCAGTAGCTGGCGGAGCTGTCTGCTCTTGGCATCTCTGGAGCACAAGTTCTGTTCTGGTGCCACCACCGTACAGATACAGCGTCCGTCAGCATCCTGTGCTGAACTATACACCTGCCAGCCTTCCTTTGGACTGATGGTCTGTACACCAACACACAAACATACATAGAGCACATGCATGCATGTGATATCTCTGATGTTTTTGTTTACAAACCAAATAAATATTAAAGTTCTAAATGACTTGAACTTCACTAAATGAATTTCAGTGGCTCACATAATGTGACATAATCAGACTAGATGAAAGCAATAAAATAAACCTATATGCCTTTTTCATGGCATTTATTTATCAATTTATAATTCAGTACATTTTCTTCATGTGGAGAAAAGAGAATATAAATATGCAACGTGTTCTGTAAACATTCTCCCAGCATAACCAATATTGTTGTTTAAATAAATACCCTACCTCATATTTTTTCATTGTACGAGCGTGGCCCTCATCCTCATTTAAATGTCCGGTAAAACATTAAGGCTAAAATAATATTCATAATTGCAGACGTTCCTTGACCCTATAAGATACTGATCTTGTAGGACAGCTGCATGTTAGAAAGCACAGGGGAAATATAACTAATGCAGCTACTGCACATTCCACTTAATCTTCATTTGATCATTTGAAAGCCTTTGATTTGTATATTGGCTCAACAGTAATGAAACCAAGTCAAGCAGGTGCTACACACTGTTAAAACACAGCAGCCCAAAGTAGATACCTGCATACAATAACATCTTCATACAAACACTTTCATGGGAAGGTCTCTGCATGCATTCATCCTTCAAAATGTCCCTAGATCGTCTGCAACAATAAAATAACTTTGTAAACACCCACATCGGTTTTTTTCTCACTCTCTTTCTCTCAGCGGGTTATGAAAGGCAGACTGAGGACTTGCCTTTCACAGGCAGGCTGCAGAAAAGGCTGGAAAAGAAGACTTTTTCACACAGACTCTGACACGCTTCCTGATGCGGCTGCAACCAACAACTAACTGCAATTTCAGCAAATTGTCACATATCCAAGTTGGATGGGCTCTTCCTGCTATTTACCACCATTATGAGAGAGATTATGCTCCTCAAAAAGACATGCAGCTGGGTTCATAGTGGCTGGATGAAAGATTCCATCTTCTCTTGCAGATACTTGCAGATCTTCTTAGCTTCCAGTCACAGATTACATGATATTCATCATGTTATTTGGCTAATACATGCATTGCAGATCTGACCTTGGCCAAGCAAGGAAATCATGCATAATTTAATACCAACAACAATGTTGATAATATTCCTAGAACACTAAAAACAATGTATCCTCACGTAAATCCTTCAAAGACTTATTAAAAATAACAAAACAAAACAAAACACAGCCAATGCTTTCTTAAAGAAAGTTGCAGGAGATTTGTGAAAATGTGACGTTTCTATCACTTTCTTTCACTTAACATATCCTGAAGAACAGAATAACGTTTCTCAATATCTATCAGAATTTCATTAGATATCAGTTTAAATGTTATCTCGTTTTGGCCACTATGTTGTCACTTAAATACATTAAGCACAGGATATTATCGAAAGAACGAACAATCCTGCAAGATCCGTCATAAGAGTACACTAACAAACTTGAGAAACATCACAGTGTATATAGATCCAGTCTTACGTATTCATACGACGTTTATATTACTGGAGTTGGATTCAGATACGTCGAGTTTAAATGTAAAGCCCGTAAGGTGTGCAGCACTCACCGCGGAAGGGCAGGAGCTGAACAGCAGGAGCAAGCAAAGCGGTTTCAGCACCGCGAACAGCGCCCGCATTCTGCCTTGAGTCTCCCTCCGACTATATTACAATCTTTCCGAGGTTTCAGATTGAACTTTTCGCCGATATCTCGGGATCTCAAACCTCAACCGAGGCGCTGAAAGTGCGTGCGCTGTCATCGCCGCTCCGGGCACAGCGACTCTGGACAGAAAAGTTTGAGCTGGAGCTGAGAGAGATCTGCGACTCGCTCTCACAGCGGATATTACATCATTAGAAGGATTTCTGCAAAGGGTCAGTCTTTCGTTAGCCAACGCTGAAAACATTTTAAAGAACAACTTAGATATAATATACTTCTTAATATCTTTACAATACAAAACAGAAAAAATAAAGCATGCTGCTCACATAGTGTATGACGTAATACCATAATTAAGTAACACTTTATAGTATACAGTCAAGATTTCACGATCTTTTTAAATATTTACCTTGAAATCTGATCCCAGATAATTAATCTGATCTCGTCTGAATTGTATGATGTAGGATAATAGTGTTTGATAGTCGTATTATTAATGTTATGATAACATTTTGACATGGAACCTGTGGAAAGTTGACATGTCCTGTGGCGTGGCGTGCTAAAAATCATCTAAAACTGTTACTGTATATACAGCATTTTTGTAAGTTATTTTATTACACTTATTACTTCAAAATAAGTATTGTAAAAGATGTATATTTGTATATGTTTATTTGACACTACAAGAAGATTTAAAGTAAACCAGTATAAGAAAAATGTGATTAATAAAAGACTTTTCAAATTTACATTTGAGAAAAATAGTGAAAAGTCACAGTACCTAAAATAAACACTTTCCCACAAAACGTAGATCTAACTTGACTTGATGACTCATTTATTGCTCTATGCAAGCAAAACGTATGTCTGCATATTATCCCCAGACACACAGTCCTGCATGTCCAAATGTATATGAAGTTCCTCCGAACTTCAGTTCACTTCTGTAGCTCACACTGTCAATTAGTTGCTTAGCAACATGCAAAGTTAGTCTGTCCTTTTGTTAGAGGCAAGCTCCCCTCCTTAACTGTTCTCTTATGAAAAGAGACTTTTTTACTTCATATCATTTTACAAAAGAGATTCATTTACAGAATTCTTCATTCAGAAATATTTCCAAATAAATAAAAAGAAGTTGGGGTTAAACTTAATGAACTCGTTCGTTTTAAATCCAAGGACGCTTCATTTAAATCTAATGACACCAGCTGGACCCAAAAATAGATGTCTGGATGAGCATGGTATTCCTGTGTTGTTAGTTATTCCTGTGTTGTTAGTTAGTCATGTATAGTATCCATTTGTACCAATAAATGTGCCATTAATGGCCACCTTTTAAAGGGCATACAGTAAATATTCAAGGATTTTGGAAGAGCTATTTTAAGCTTCCTTGAAATCGGGAATCTTTTTTACAAGTTAGGAGAACTACGAGAGTCACCTTGGTCTTGCGAGGAGACGCCCACCCTCTGTGCACACACCAGTCTACCAGTCTACGTGTTAAACCTCAAAGCAGCTTTAGACCACCTATCACAGGGGTTATTTTTATACCACAAACCAAGCCGTGTCAATGAACAGAGAGAAGGAAATCAATATCGCTGCCTCAATGATCACAGTTATCATTCTCATTAGTCTATGTACCATATATAAATAAATAATTTTTTTTAGGACTTGGATATATGAAGGAATGAACTATGAACTGTATGTAGTTATAATGAGTATATTTAACAAATGTGGTGAATTTACAACGAATAGAGTACAGAATGAATCATTCTTCTTCTAGCTTCTGTTGATAACCCTTAGAACACAAACAATTTATTTAGCCAAGTATTTATGCTATGTCCAAAGCCTGTGCTTTCCCTTTAAGTGGATTTTCAGTCAAAGAGTTTCCTTTAAGTTGTTTTCATTGTGTTACTTTAGGGCATGTCTTATCTGAAGAAGAAAGAGGCTTTTATCTCAACCACTGGGGTGGATACAGTTTGAATTGTGATGGGTTTTCACAGCGTGTGAAGTAACCGTCTCCTCCCAGACACCTGTTTGACTCTAAATGCTGTGCTGAGGTTCACCAGCACAAGCATGGGACATTCGCTTCCCTCAGCAGGTCTAAATGGCCCGCCACCTTTTACAGCCCTAAAAATACATAGAAAAGATATTGAATCAAAGTAGAGAACACAAAAAAGAAAACAGAAAGAGAAAGCGTTGGCCACATGCTAAGGCACTGACCCACCAGACTGAAATGTACACTGCTAGCATCATGCTGATTCCAGCTTCATAGATTGTAAACACACAGGCACACAACAAATGTTCTCTCTCTCTCTCTCTCACACACACACACACACACAAACACAGGCACACACACACACGCAGAACATTTACGAACAGACATTATTCATGAGCCAGACCATCTCACCAATCACTGCACAGACAGGAGCTGCCTCAATAAAAGCAAATAAGCTTTGCTGATTTATTTTAGACACTTATGTACATCAAACACAGAGGCAGCAGAAAAGGCAAAGATAATGGACTTTCTGCTTGTGAAACATTCAGCCACAAATCAATTGTTTGAGAGATTTTATGACCACTGCTGCTCCTAGTAAATATTTGTATATTTTATGCTTTGTGTACTCAGAGACAGGATAGACTTTTTTTCTGAGGATTTAGGATATGAGAAAGGAGGAGCTTAAACAAAATTTAGGCCTCTGCCAGAAGTTTGTGTCCTGTGAAATGAGTTTTAAAATACTCCAGCCATGACTAAATGCAAAATGTAATGATGTTTAAACAAGTTCCAGATTTGGATATGAGCAGTGATTCAGAAACGACAGATTTGCTCATCTCCTCCAACTATTCTCCATTTTCTCACACTTAATCAGTTCATCTCTGGTTTGCTTTGAATTTCAGTGAATTAAATTAATTACCTGATTGTTCATTGTTCTCATTGTTCACTTTATAACGTGAGATAAAATGTTGGAGAAAAGTATTATCTTATAAATAATTAGTCCAATTTTTTATGACTTTGCTGAACAACGAACAGTTCTAACTGGTGTCTCTACCAGTTGGTTGTTTTTCAGCCCTTTTATTTAAAATGGTGGTTACTACATATTAAAACGGGTGCTGTACTGTGAAATGTTGAACAGGTGTTTCATGTCACAGCTGTTGTTATATATTGGTATTTAGCAAGACGGTATTCTAATTTTGTTATAATGTCCATTTTGTATATGTTTTTAGGCTGTCAAAAAGCAATTGGAAAACAGCAAGTATTACTGTGACGTGGGCAGTATGCTCACAGTAAACACTATCTAGTATGCTGAAAACATACTGTTTGCCTCTTATGGATGTGTCTCGCAGGCTGAAGGAGAAAGACTTTTCTTAAAGTTGACTCTTTGAGGAGACTGAAATGAAATCACTTTTTCTAAAGTGATCTAGTACCTTTGAAGTCTTAGAAGGAATGAATAATGCAATAAAGGTTTCAAGGTAATATTTCTCAAGTAGCTGTCAGGACCTTTGATGTGACATCATTATGTATACATTTCAGTCCTGTGATCACTAGCACTGCACTGCCGATGACAGCAGGGACTGTAAGCTCATCACGCTGACAGAGCTGTTATTTTCTGTATTTTCAGATGGCTACTGATCAATTCGAAGAGTTTTTTTGACACAAGATTTACATTGTTTTATGGTTAAATTACCCAAAATCAAGATAAGATAGAACACAATACTGAGAATTAAAAAAAGTTTGAAACTTAAATTTAACTTTCAATATGTCCAATCAAGTTAATCCATCTGAGGGGACATACGTAATGCATAAATGATTATGGTGTATAAAAAGGGTGGTTTTGTGAAACTGGGCACGGAATTTTCAGTTCCCAGCATGCTTTGTTCTGACCCAGCAGTTTGAATGTAAGCATGCAGGACATGGGGCATGTGTGAATGACTAGCATTCTTTTTTGTTGTGTAGAGTTCTTTTCTGTTGTGTGTTACATACAGTATAGAGATTCTGTGCAGGCCCATCCATTTGTTTTTACAGGTTTTCAGTGCTGTAGAAGCCTGGTCACTGTTTCCAAACAAAATCTCAAACAATGCAAATTCAATTACACCACAAAACATCAATCAGAGAGTAGAAACACAAAAGGGGTAAACAAAATATTGATCTAATGCCAGGCCTTTAAATGTACTAATGTAATGAAATGATCATTTTGACTAGAAATATGCCAAGGTTTCTATTCAGACTGGCGGTGTGTACTGTACAGACTCTTTCTTAATTAATGAACACCATCCTCATCAAAGCCCTCGAAAATGTCTCCTCGAACTAAACATCTGATCAGCTGGCATGCTGTATATGTACACAATGTATTTGCTTGCTTTTTTTTTCATGATTAGAAATACAAAAGAATGTCACGTATTAAAATTATAATGCACATAAAGAATAATAAGGCTGGAACTTTATTAATATACTTTCTGTGTGATGAAAAACATGCTCAGACTACAAAGACTGGCATAGCTGGCATTATAATAGAAACAACAAAGTCATCTCAATTGAATTGTTTCTATGGCCTTTTAAGAGGCCACCTCCCTGGGTCCTCATAAGGGTCCAATAGTGCCTCAAAACACATTCTTTGTCATTTTTCAAAATATTTTTACACATAGCTTTGTGTAAACAATTTTTTCTAATCATTTTCTAACATTCTGTCTTAGAAGATCTAAGACAGTGCTTTCATTGGTCCAGGGTTACTGGTGTTTTGTCTTTTACCCAGGGCAATAGACCAGCTTTTACCCAGGGCAATATTTTCCCTAAAATTTATGACCATCAACATCCAAACACACACGCAGGTGCACTTAGCCTTGAGCCACAGATCAGGTGAATTAGCACTGTTGGTTTCTGCGTCAGCGACTAAACAACCACTTCTGCATGCACTGTTCCTCTACCTAAAGCATCATGGCAACATCAGATATTAAAACAACATCACAATCTAAAATTGGTATTTCACCTTAACAGAAACATTCTGTATGCTTTACCAATAAATGTCATGATCCAGTTGATGATATAACAAGTTATTTTACTGCATCAACAAAACATGCTCTGACTTAAACATGCTTTACATCTCCCTTATGGTTGAAATAACAATGTATTTTGATCAGTGACAGATTATAACATTGATGTGCCCTGGGCATGATGTGGGTGTGGTCCCCCCGCAGTTGCATTCCTTTGGACCCCTTGATTATTTACCAGGGCCCCCTGTTGGTGCATTAATCCATGCCTGATTTTGAGCAAAACTGAAACAGAGCCGATTATCTACTTGAAATGTACCAACCATTTATTCCAAGTTTGACATAAATTATGTTACACACATGTATGTTGTGAGTCTACTGTCATATATTTGATGTAGTCGATGTAGTTTTCAGGGACACAGACCGAACACATTGGAGGTAAAAGAAATCAAAAGAACAACTTCAGTATCACAGAACTGCACAGACCTGAACACATTTTTACCACAGAAAGAATTTTTAAATATGAATTTCCAGAATGCAATAAGCTTGTGGACATACACAGCAAAGAAACAAATTCATGTATCGCATAGGAATGGTTCACACTAAGACCAAACAATTATCACTTTGAATACAATACTGTCCAGAATACACATCTAATATTTCGACAAACAGTTGATAAGGCACCTTAAAATGGTTTCCATTTTTTAGGGGGAAATTATATTAGAAATAACCAAGTAGCCTTTTTATTAAAAAATTCCCTGCCTCAATTATATAACTTGATTACCCAACCAAGGCTCTGTGGGCTGAACATCTTTGAATGTAACACTTTCTTTAGGAGACTGAGGTATACTGTGAAGAAATTCAGTCTGACATTATTATTCATCAAGTTTCTATTGCATTGTACAGCCATTGATTGCCACAGCATCATTGCTACCACTTGCGAACATCAAAAGATAGTGGTGATCTGCAGACCTTAAAGAGACAATAAAACAACTGTCTTTCAAATCAATCCTTCATTCTACATTAGACGCGGCCGAATACCCATACAGTCGCGGACAGAGTGGAGACTCACCGGTCAATATTTACAAAAGGGATGCTTTATATTTCAAACAATCCATATTTGTAATGCTTGATGGTTATTTTACAGTTGACAGGGACACTTCATGGACTGTCTTGTAAAGAGGGTTGTTTTACTGTCGGTTTTCAAACAGAACAAAAACAAAACTGGATATCTAGAGAAATCTCTTTGTAGTTAACCAATAACTTTAAATTAAGATTGTAGATACCAATTATCTTTCTTAAAATCTATTCTGATACATGCAAAAGTTTAAAGACAAAAAGAACAGTATTGTACAAAATAATAATTACAGTTTTTCCCAAAATGCACTTTTAATAGCACCTTTAAGAGTTTGGGTGATTAGAACGAGAGCACACCACTGTGGCTGTCTTTCTCTGAGCAGCACCAAGAGGAAGATCCATAAGGAATACTGGGATTGGGAATAAATTCTGGATTATGGTCTTGGTAGTGGATTGGGATCAAGATTGAGAAAATGGTGCTGGGATCAAAGTTGGAATTGGTTTAAAGTTTAAGACTACTAAAAATAGGTTTGGAAATAGGGAAACATAACCCACAGGTTCTAGGATGGATAGTGTGATGAGAAGATGAAGGATTGGGACCTTCTTCTTCTCCTGAAGGTGCACCACTCTCCACCAGGTAGTTCCTGTCCTCTCTCACAGTTTTATTCCAATAGTTTATTCCAACAGTTTCAATCATGTGACTGTGAGCCCCATAAGAACATTTCATTTCAGGTTACACAGTGAGGGTGCTGGTGTGTGTGTTTGTGGCACAAGGAAGGGATGGATGGCTGATGCCAGGGGTGGGGGGCCCTTGGCTGGCCACACTCCCTGACCTTTGCCATGAAGGTAGGTGTCCTTTAGCCGAGGAAGCAGACAGGTCCTACCTCGAAACCAAACCTTTGATTAGATTCTCCAAAGTCATTCAACATGACGTCAATGATGGGCACCTGGTCTATGCGAGGAGTGTTAATCTCCATCACAGACTTTGAATATCCCTGCTTCATCTGGAACAGAGGTAAAGACAATACAGCTGTTAGTACAACTGTTTTATCTATAACTATATATTTGTCAATAACTATATATTTATAAACTGTATTATAACTATATATTATCTATATATTTGTTTTAGGCCTGTAAAGTTTAATTGGTAAAAAAATAAAAAATAATATAAATAAATTGTATATCAATTTAAAAAATGCAGAATATATATATATTTACACGCAAATACATAGACTGCACACATATTTGTAGAAACAAATATATAACCACCTAGATTTAAATAATTTCGGCCATGTTTTAAAATGTAAAAACTGCATTAAATAATAAAATAACAGAGCAACTGAAGCGAGTTCTGAGAAGCAGAAGCCTCACCGAGCAGCCGTCTGAAAGAGCCTTGATGAAGGGGTTGTTGTCATAGGACATTTCCTCATCATTAGAGCCCAAGAAACGCAGTGCCTTGTCATGGCTGTCAGCCTTGGCGTCATACCAAGCCACAGACTGATGGCATATGTAAGTGAAGTTCTGCCGGGCAGAAGAGCTTAGCAACTTGAGGAACGTCATCTGGACTGAGTTGATCGAGCTCTCTTCAACATCCACATAGGACAGCTGGAGCAAACAGAAATGTGATCAAACAGGGTCCCAACAAGCTTTAAATATAAGCTTACAATAAGGCGCACATACTTGATTCAACGTTTATGAGCATTAAAATGGAAGAGAGGACAGGACACTTACGATTTTCCCACGCTTGAATTCACTGAACCAAGATCCTGGCGATTCCTTTGGCCAGTTTGATATTCTAACCTACGACAAAAGGAAAGTTTGAACGAACAGGTCCCATGATAAGAAAGTTTTTCGTTTTTGATTTCATATTCCACTGATGATGAGATGTAGCAGAAGATGTGTTTCTCTCACCCCTGAGGACTTCTTATCAGGGTAGATGCAAGTTTCTCCTCCTGCTGTGAAGTTACAGTAAACTTTGAAGGCATCTCCTGTGCATCCCATATTGGGATCGATCCAGTATTGTCCTACAGTCAAAAACACGGCAGTTAGAAAAAAATCGATATATATTTGCCCGAATTAAGGAAAAATTTTAAGAGGTATTTCGAGGTTTAATGTTACAGGTTTTAATGCTAGACTATATTACATCTATTTCACTCATATTTATTGTATGATTATGTCTCATTATGATGATGTAAACAAACAAACTCAGAATTTTCTCCCACCATCTTGGAATTCTGGCTGGCTGAGCTGCAGGTCTTTGCAGGTTCTGCCTGGGTTGTCCTGGGTTCCCAATGGGAATTTCATGTGCTCGATGTCCTGCTTAAGGTTGTTGAGGGAGCCAAACACATCCTCCATTCCCTCCATGCCATAATCAATCATTCCCTCTGCATCATCACCCTGCATGTCAGGTGACCTCCTTGATTTTCTATATGTCTGAATGGGGAGGGGCTGGATGATGTCAGCAGATGGACCCTTAAGGATCAATGACAATAGAATAACTGATCATTGGGTCAGTTTCAATTTCGTATGGGACATATGCACACTGAAATATGTTAAAGGTAAGCATTTCTGAGCAATGTTGTTGATATATAAAAAATTACATCTATAAGACTCCCCCCTCCACTCACTCCGCCCTCAAAATGACAAACACACTGTACAACACAGGCAATGATTAACAGCTGGTGCATACGCTCCATATGGCTCATATGACAATGAGGGCGTGATTGTGGTACAATTCACTTTGTCTTTTCCTCTTTTTACATGTGCATATGTGCCAGAACTGTGCAAACACAATATTTGTTTTAAACAACAAAATATAATGTTTATCTTACAGGAGGGCCTGGTGGTCCAATCAAGCCAGGTTCTCCCTTCTGGCCAGCTGCACCCTGTGGAAATGGAGAACATAGCGATTACCTGAGAAATATTAACAACCTCATTAACCATATGATATGGAAATTTAGTACTAACAGTCGATCCTTTGGAACCCTTCTGTCCTTGTGTGCCCTGAGGATAGAAGAACACAAGCAAACCAATTAAGCAAACGCTCAGCTTGTCAAATGTCAGAAATAATCACAGTGATAAAATGAAGAAGTGGCTTACAGGAATACCAGGTGGACCCGGAGGACCAGTTGGACCAGAAGTACCAACAGGACCCTACAGTCAATAAATCAATGAATGATGCATTAGATATAGTAGGTGCAGAAGTATCAGAGCCCTTTTTAGATTAATTATGGTCAATTAGAACGTTTTACTTTTACATTATCAATTGCCAATTATTAAGTTTATACTGAGATAAATCCATTAACTGTCTATGATATGTGGTCCTCAAACAATATTTTCTTTGAATTCTCTTTTTCTTAGAATATATAATACAAATTACAGCATAACCTCAGGGCATTGTCTTTTGTAATGTCACCATTATGAGTATACATAGAAGGCTAGTTCTCTAAGTGTTTAGCATTTATCAATTTTAAACAGAGAAACAGCACAGTGGTAAGTGACAGTGAGGAGCATTTACTCACAGCATCCCCCTTTCCTCCACCCACTCCCTGAGGTCCCTGCAGCCCCCTGTCACCCTTCTCTCCAGACTCACCAGAAGGGCCAATGAGACCAATCAGACCTGGATGACCCTGGAAACATCAGAGACATTTCAAATCTGTCAACAAAGAGTCTTTGAGGAGTATTCCAAAAAAAGACAGAAATGCATAGAAGCTTATGCACTATCATTTTGTTTTATACCAATCAACTCTGACAAATAAAACAATGAATTTTAAAATAATATACTATGAATTGTATAATCCAGGTTAAAGGCTTTGTTGCCAAATAACTTTTTATACCATACAATACAGAACAAAACTACCCTAAAATATTGTAGCTTCAACTAAGATGCGTTGAAGTGCTACATTGTTTATTCAACACTTGTTATTTACAGCCGCAGCTAGTTGCCTCTTCACAATATTAATACTTTATACACCCTGGCACCTCACCAGGTGTCCCCTCATAAAACAGATTTACAGAGGTATATTGCATTGATTATTGCATTGCAGGCAAAGTAACAGTTTAATCATTGTCTGCCACTGTATTTAATCCAGCACTAAGAGCTTGTTTATACCTTTCCATTATATGATTTAGAGATACCAGTAAGACCAACTGCTCTCTCAAACTTTTAACTGAGCTCAGCATTATTGCAAGTAATACACCTGAAAACTTTTAGCAAAACTGTAGAACTCAAGAGGTTTATGACAGACTTATTACGATATTCTTGGCATATACTCTGTTTTGAAGTACACTTAACAGGAGACGCTCTGACTGTATATGTCTACTTAAGACTTATTAAATAACACATTGTGATAATATCTTAGCTTTTTAACTGGTCTTACAACAGTGCCACATTCTGTACACTACAACCTTAATTTACAGTAACATCTCTGTAAGAAGAATCTATCTACACCTGTATATGCATTCATATCTTTAATTTCCCATCTGTTGTTTCTTCGTACTTTTAGCATTGATTCTTGTTTCAGTAAATCAGTTTTTTTTTGTTTTATTCTTGACTTCTAAAACAAAAGATCTGAGGACTGTAAACATGACAGTCCAACACCAACAACCTTCTTCATTTGATGCATTGAGACACAGACTTGCTTCATTTAAGAAAAATAAGATAAATTTGCTATGAAAATTAGTTACAACATACCTTCTCACCCTTAAAACCTGGGTCACCTTTCAAGCCAGAAAGACCAGGAGGCCCCTAAACATTTTCAAAACAGTTACATATTGTTATTGTTCAATTTCAAAGCTGTTTACTATGTACATTACTCTGTACATTACTCTGAGTAAATATGAGGTTCAAATGTATTTTCATACCAATGGTCCAGGAGGACCATCTCGGCCAGCAGACCCAGGAAGTCCCTGCTCACCCTAAGGCAAAAGAAAGTAACAATTGCGAATGTTAATACACTGTAAACCTACTTATACCTAAACACTTAATAATTAAAATATTCCTGTGCACTGTTTTGCCAACATAAAACAAGTTAAACAGACAGGTTGGACAAAACGCTAAAGTTTTCTAAAAGCATACCACAGGTCCAGGAATTCCACGTAAACCCTCAGCACCAGACTTTCCTGGTGGTCCCTGGGGGCCCACAGGCCCAGTTTTGCCCACTGGTCCCTCAGCACCTGCTTCTCCCTGTGTGAGAAAAATTGCAGAATATACAGTCATGTTTATATTGTCATTACTGCAAAATAAACACTTACAGGGTGATTAGGATCCTGGCGTGAAGTAGCTACTTACTAAATAAATACAAATATGACATGAGCCATTTATTTAAGTTTGTTATGTGGGAGAAAGAACCATCACATTAGAGAAATTACATTGGCACAGATATGTTACAAAATTAGCAGTAGCTATACTACAACTTTTGATCACAGAATGACAAACCAGAATGTGCTCCAGAGAGCTATATAATAATCTTTGATTTTTACTTAAACTAAAATAAATAAACTAAAAATGTAGAATATATGTATAAGGGTCTAGTTTCTATATATCTAATGTTTGTAGTCATTAAATTCAGCTTTTGAATGCAATTTGTCCTCTGCCTAGAGCAACGGATATTATCCACGTATTGGAAAACATGTCAGGTGATTAGATAAAAAAATAACACAGGATCAACAAATCATTTTGAAGAACTGGAGCTTTAAAAATAACATAGATTTCCTGTCACTTCCTGGGATTGAATCTGTAGTACAGGCTTAAGTTGTTCTAACATACAATTAGGCTTTGTTGTGGTCAAATCTTTAAATGAGGATTTTGAAAGTCAGAAACACTCAGTCTTGAGAGAGATTAGATTGAGCACACAAAAGAATACACAGATAACAAATCAACAGCACAAGACCACAAAGATTTCACACAAATACAAATGGCAATCATGATGTTTGATTGTTCAGGTGGTACTTCAAAAAACAGATAATAGTCTTACCTTTGCACCCTTCTCTCCTTGCCGGCCTTCTGTACCAGCTGGGCCAGCAGGGCCCTTAAGTAAAAAACAAAAGCTTACAATTGAACACTAATTAAGAATCAATAATTAGTACACTGCAAAATAAAAATTTTGTTGAATCTGTTTTCTGTAAAACTATTTAAACATTCTTAAAACAAGATAAATTGACTGTGACCAAAACTGTGTAAGATTTGTTTCCACAAACTATATCTTGAATCATTCTTATTTTCCTTGTATTAACCATAAGGCACTAAATTTTGATGAACTTATCCTTATTTACTTAAAATGCTAATGTTGTAGATAAAATAAACATCTCTTTCATTTTCTTATCAAAATGTATTTAAAGTATGTTCAGATATTTTTTCCTTAAAAAAAAATCAAGAAAAATAAACTGACTAAGAAAAAAAGTGTATGGTACAGCATGTTTCCGAGTACCACAATGACCATCTGTTAATAAACATTTTTATACTCATATCGAGTGTTGCTCTGCATCCAGATTTATTATAACAACAGCAGGACAGTGTACATTTTTTTTCTTTCCCAGACCCTCCATTTTGTAAACAGCATGACGATAACAGTCGCATTTATAGCAGCACAATTTTTGCAGGCTGCTTACAGACATCTCAAGACACAAAACATGCTCTAGAAAACCACCTGTGAACATGTTACACCTCTATTCATCTATTTTATATCTGTTATGATGTCTGTGTTCGGCACAGCAAATCTGGTCTATTCAGAATAGTTGTATTGAGAGTTTACACCCAGGTACAACCGGTAATGGCTAATGGAATGGGCAGACACCTAGATGCTGAGCATTACCGTCTCCACGTTTGTGAACACTATTATTTATCATTATTTAGATAGATCGAAGTTCAACTAGTGAAAGTCTTAATGATGATTTTTTATAGCAGCGTAGGCACACAGAGCGGACCGAAATGTTTCCCTAAAGCCCTTAATCAATACGGATGTGCGCATTTAGATTCAGGACACAGAAAAGCTGAGCTCTGGTGAATGAATCAGCTTCATGCACAGACCACACAGATCAAAACTTAAAGTTTTGAGTACACTGCTATAATTTGTACATTTCTGTAATTTGTAATCTGTTTACAGTATATCTTTACTGGACGAATAATACCTTCCTGAAGAAAGTTTCATTGTGGGGCAAATTTGACCACAGGAGAACGTGCGTCTATAGCATCTTTGGGTAACAGTGTAAAAAGAAACGCTACTGCATGATTCATTATTTACTTAATATTTATCTGTTGGTACCATGCACCACCTCCTTGCTGATCCTCTTAAAATCTATGAAGGTCTATTGCATTAAAAACAACAGAACATTACAGCTAAGAGAAATCTGTTTTAAGACTTCAGAATAACACAGTGGTTGACAATGATATTTTCCTTTAGCTATCAAACTGCTGCCACAATGCTATCATTCAAGTTCCATTGGTCAATATTTTATTATACAAATGTCAACCTCGGCCCCTGCTCGTAAGGAATGCAAACAGTTATAAGGCCATTTCAACACGGGTTTGTTGTTATGCAGATATTTACAGGAATGGTTATTGTCAGGAACACTGTGCATTCATTACTCATAATTTGCACCGGTAAACCAAGATACAATAAAATCATGACTTTGCTCTTGCTAAAGATTTATTGTTTGCCATTGTTAAGGTGTTGCTAAGGTGAAAATTTCCAGCCGAAGTATTAGCAATAGTACCAGCGATGCTTGTATTAGCAAGCACCTTTAATAACACCAACAGACCAAAATATTTGCTGGAACAAAGGTTCAGACACTCACTCGTTTTCCAGGGGGTCCTGGAGGACCAGCTTCTCCAGATGGACCAGGTGGACCCTGTGGTGTGAAAATTCAGCACATTAACTATCACACTGAAAAAGTTCAATTATGATTTGAAAATAAAATATGATCCTGAGTGTGAGTTGATTATCACTCACGGGCTGACCGGCCTCTCCATCATCTCCCTTGTCTCCAGGAAGGCCATCCAGTCCCTGTGTGAAACAAATACATTACAACATCGTCCTTCATTATATTTTATATCTTACAACCTGCATATCATTTGTATACACGCAAATGAGTTCATCTTTGACACTTTTATACTGCATTATTAACACATACACATAGGCTGGCACTGATTGATAAACAATTCTGCATTTATGGGTCTGAATGCCTCCATAAAGAACTTACAGCAGCACCAGGCTCACCGGGGGGACCTGGATCTCCAGGGAAGCCAGCAGGACCCTAAATAACAAAGAAATGAATGAACTGATCGTTTCAGTTTTACAGACTTTTTTAATTAGTTTTCTGGGACTCACTGGGTTTCCTTTGGGGCCGTCATCTCCAGGAGTTCCTCTTGCACCGGCAGGTCCTGCGGCTCCAGGAGGGCCAGCTTCTCCTTTATCTCCAACCTCACCTTTGGGCCCCTAAGAAAGAACACAACATCTATCAATATCCTGCTTTCCTCCACCAATGATTATTAATATAATGCTCATTGATAACTGTGTATTACAATCTGATTAACTGTGAAGTGACATAAAGATTAGTGAAGGTTGTATCTTCTCAATAAATGACAGCTCCAAAGAAAACATTAAGGACTGGACTAAACTGGGAAAAACTGGACTAAACTGGGAAAAGCGACACTGACAATAGCAGAATAATGTTTTTCTGTGTTACTTATTATTGTATGTACACGGTAAAAGGGCATGAAATTGTGCTTGTCATGGAGTTTTTTCAATTCATTAATTGCACTAAATGAGTGGGCTGGGTGGTTACATACAGTACTAGCCCACAAGCATCATCCACAATTCTATATGCTACTCTAGTCTATATACTAGTGACTTGATCATTTTACCATCTACCAAGCAAAAATCCTAAAACCCATGACCCAAAAACGTCATAACTAAACTAGCTGTATGATGTAGCTTCTCTTTCATGACTGTGGCATGTTATATTTAATTCTTAAGGTTAGGAATGTTTGCAAACCTTTGAACACAAGTATAAGCAATACCAATAATGCACAGTGTGAGGGTAAGTAGAAAGCTACAGCATGGGAGATTGTCCTCTTTAGTCTCAAGAAGCATAAAGACAACAGACAAACATGCTGATGTCACATAAACAGGTCTGTGCAGTGGGCAGTAAACACATAAATCTCCCCGAGTGATAAAAGATGATGACAACAGCTACCACCTGGAATGAAAGTCATGTTTATTTCAGCATATATAAGTTAGAGGAAAATATTCACTTGTCCTTCATAAAGTTGATCAAATTTATTCACTGCCAAGAGGCAGCAACCTTAACCTGTCTGTTTTAATAATGTGTTTTGGGTAATTAGCATTATGTAAGTAAGGACAAACAAGCATTCCTGAAGTTACAGTACTTTCCCTGAATGTCAATAGATTAGTAGCAGATCCCTGAGCATCAGTAGATTAGATGCAGGTCAAATACATCTGGGAACTCATGTTTAACAACATAACACATACTTACTCCTGGACCAGGCTCTCCTGGTGATCCTGGGTTACCTGCCTCACCAGTTTCACCCTTAGGACAACACATGAAGAAGTGTCAACAAGATAAGGGAGATCAGTTTGATTTTACCTGATCATCCACACAATAATTATATATGTCTAGGGACAGAATATATATTGTGCTGATCTGTTGAGAATATGCTATCAAAAAGAGCTCTCCCACCTTTTCACCATTTCCACCTGGGGCTCCAATACCACCGGGAGGGCCAGGAGCACCCTGTGAATTAAATAATAACATTCACATCTATTTAATTTACTTTGAACCAGGGAAGGTTTTTATGTGTAACAATTAGATTGTAATTCACTCACATCTGCTCCGCTAGGGCCTTGTGGACCTCGGGGACCTGGAGGGCCAGGTGGACCCTGTTACAAAAACAGCAGTTTGTCACACTGATGAACAATAAATGGCATTGCACCAAGACTGAAACTACAATACTGAAAAATGATCTGAATTAAATAATGATACAGAATCTGGGTACTGTGACAAAATACAATGACAGCAAATGAACTATGAACTCACCATTGGGCCAACATCTCCATTCTCTCCTTTCTCACCTGGTGGGCCTGGCAGACCCTAAAAAAAAGAAAATGTAAATTTTGAGTACATTTCAGTCTCACAGTACTGAATATAAATTTTTTGCTCTGGGCCAAAGTGTAAACGCTATTAATCAAATAGTTGACTAAAAACTCAACTATTTCGTCTTCACTTCCTTAAGTAATCAACTAACACATCATCACTACCTCTACTTCTTTTATTTAAATAAAAAAAAAAAAAAAACATTTGCCTTCTTATACTGTGCTGGAATACCTGAGACCTGTCTATAGCACTTATTCATTGTTGCTCTTATAGTTGTTGAAATTGCTTTCTTCTCATTTGTAAGTCGCTTTGGATAAAAGCGTCAGCTAAATGACTAAATGTAAATGTAATCAAATAACAAATTTTGGTAATTAGCGCTGGAAAGATCCTCATGGTAGTTATCACGTTTGCATTTTGATGCTTATGAATGTGAGCATGACCCTGATGCTGCTTCAAAAATATGAAATGCAAAAAGAGGCAAAGTTTGTCAAGCACTTAATTTTGCAGTGTAATTGTGCATGACCAAAGAGGTTTGAGCATTATTCAGATCATTTTCACTCAACACTACCGACACACATGGCTATTGTTCATAGTCAACATATTCCCCAATAAGAAGGCTATTCTGAGTCATTGTGTTTGGCAAGCAGGCTCTTTAGTTCCAGATAATGCATATCTTACTGCATATTTGTTGGACTGTTGTGATAAAATGTTACTCTAGTAACATTTAGTAATTTTACAAACTGTCTACAGTGTCAGGAAAGCTAATACATTATATTTATAATATGTTCTAAAAAAATAATGAAATGTCTTCATTCTAATCAAGCTCAATATGTCCTTTATTATCTGAGAAATATAGTGTGGTTATTTTTTGCATCAAAATCCTTATCAAGAAGGATCAGTAAGGACCAGGTGATGCTGAGCAAAAATATAAACTGCTGGGGGGATGAATCATTATTCCTATTAGATTTGATTAGTAGTCAATTGCTCAGAGTAACAGCCTCTTTCCTCATTTGAAGTTCACTCACTCATTATCCCCTTTAAGGTGAAGTGCGTAATTTCTGTCTGTAGGTCATTGCTATGGGTTGTGGTCCAAGAAAAGCTCATAAGAACTTGACAGGCTGGAAAATTTCTAAACTAAATGGCTTGTTATCCAGATTGTGGCTTCCTGTCATTAGCATTCAAGAGTCAACATCCTGATTTTTCTATGAATTAGAAATACAGAAATACATTTTGTGATGTCATAGGGATGGGATGTCATGATTGATGAAGGCATACAAGAATAAAAACATGCCCAAGATTTAAATTATGAAGCTAAATGGGAGTGAAACAGTTAACTATTAAAACTGGCTCCTCAAAATGTAAGCGGTCAACTGTTGGAGAAGAGATGTTTGGGGAATCAAAACTCACAAACACACAGATGCCTGTTTACAAAAACATTTTGAATTTGAAATGAACCATATGAGGTTTCAAAACACTTCATTGCAGTAAATTTGCGTGTAGTGTATTTCAATAAATGACTCATATGGGACTCCTATGGATGCTTTTATGGTGTGTTAGTGGTTTTAAGTGTGTAATAGAAATTACACACTTCACCTTCAAACCATCATGTTAACTAAAAGTGACTATATCAACCACCCATGCTTAGAGTGAACTGAATCTAATTTTAAAGACGGCTATTGCTCACCTCGCTTCAGTCCTGCCCCAGTCTCATATGATATTTAATAACCATTGAGTTAAAGAATTAAATAATGTACCTGTAACAGATTTATAACAGATGTGTTTCTATGTGTGGCACCAAACATAGAGAGTAATTGTAGAGGTGATTACTGTACCTGCAGTCCAACTGGACCTGGAAGACCTGGGAAACCACGGGGACCCTCATCTCCCTTCTGCCCGAACATTCCCTGCTGACCCCTGGGACCGGCCTCTCCATCACTTCCCTACCAAAAAAATTAGTCAGACAGGTATTAAATAACCTTCAAACACTGGCAGCTAACATCTACTAGGGACACAAGCGTAAAGTGACAGCACCAAAAATGTCTGAGACATGAAGTGCAATAGTATCTGGAATCTGGATATTCAAACACGACTTGGAGACCAGAGATGCTGGGTCCAGAATTCTTCTAATACAACTGTCTAGTGCAGACATCAAAAGGGCTTGAAAAAGGATGAGAAGGGGGTGACAATGTGCTGATTTTATTTCTGGAGCTGCCTGCTCCTCAGGGTCAGTGGTAAGGAGATGTGCCGCTGACAAACAGCCATTTTTACAGTTCAAACAGACACTGAATGAAGATGCATTAAAGAGATGTGTCGTAACAGAGCTGCCTGTGGGAAATGCATGTCTTTTGATC
>JAZGTJ010008422.1:0-21037 GCA_036877575.1 Botia almorhae
AACAGCAACCGAACAACAGCAACCGAACAACAGCAACCGAACAACAGCAACCGAACAACAGCAACCGAACAACAGCAACCGAACAACAGCAACCGAACAACAGAAGGCAAATCTTCCTCCAGGTGGAAGAGTGAAGTGATCCAGACAAAACTCAATGCTGTCTCTTGGAATATGTTTCAGCAGTTTTGTGAACACCTCCCACTTTCCAGCTGCATGCCAAAAAGATGGACATTTTCAAGAATGACACTCAAACTCCACCCACTTCTACATAAGAGCTCCTCTGCCAAACTGCTGTCAGATATGTGCCCAAACTCCCCAGCCTTCTTTGATTGGACTCTTGTTGCCTAGATACGGTAGATGCAGACGTGCGATTGGGCCAGTGAAGAACATGTGTCAATGGTACCGGGGAATAAGTAGTCCCTCTCCATTTTCTCCTTGACAAGTTTTATGTAGACAAATGTTTCATCACAACTCCTGCTAACACTCCAATGGAGCTTTTCACTACATGATAAACAATACACATTTATCTGTAAGGCCACTGCAGTTCAACAACAGCTATTTTAATGTTCCTTCTTCATTTTTAAACTATATAATGTATGTTAAATTCCCCACTACAGTAACACTCAGAGGATAGCCTTAGTGTAATCAATATTAATCATTTAAACTGCAGTATGGCCTTTAAGAAAGTTTCATTTTTTTGTGTAGGAGAGGATAGGCTGCATCTTTAGAGTACAACTAGAATAATGTCAAAATAGACTTATATTTTTTATTCAGACTTCCTGTATATTAATATTGTCAGAATGCATGTGGAGTGTGGAACTGTTCTTGAACACTTGTAATTGGTACTCTGAAGAGACAGTCTATCCTAATTAATTTCCTCATTTTTGTTTTCCCTGATCTTTTGTTGATGGCTCTTTATCGTTTGGTCTTCTCTGTGTCTGTCTTCCAGTATTTTATTCCCTCACACACACACACACACACACACACACACACACTGCCTCTTGACTGTTATCCTTGTTTTTTTTTTGTCTGTCTGCTCACCTTTTCCACTGGCCTTGGATGTGTTTATCTTTCAGAGCACCACACCAAAGACCCTCTCTGCCCGAAAAATCTCTCTCGGAAGTGAGTATCCATATGCTTTCTCTACTGCCCTATTAAATAGAGAGATTTGTTTTCTTCATAGGATGGTTACAGAGTTTTCTACCATGTGCACTTAATAACATACAAGGGTGAAGCTGTTTTGACTATCATCTGGTGTCTGTCTGCAGGCAGCAAACAGTCTCCTGGAGTGGTGAGTTCTGAATGGGAGACAGAGAACACAAGCAGAGCTAATGCTGGCAGAAAGAGGAGATGGGGTTCAAGTACAGCTGTCACTGCTAAGAAACCCTCCATCAGCATCACCACAGACTCTCTGAAGGTCAGAGAAATATGAAGAGGAAACTTTGTTATAAAAATGTTAGAGGTGTAACAACACAATGGTGTCGCACCGGTTCATATCATTGGGTTCAGTTGTGTTTGCTGTGGGTTCATGGCACCAGCAATGCTGAAGATCACTAGATTCACCTTTAACTTCATAATAATAATAATACTTGAGGACAGTAACTTTAGTGAGATGCGCATATGTAGTTGTTGCAGAAAGACATTAAAAACTATCCTATATTACCTCAATCAATTCAATGTTTTGTATTCAATGTGTTTTTGCTTACAAAAATACCTATTTTAAATCAGTTTAATAAAGAACAGTGCCTTACAAACCCTCCTGTAAACCAGCCATAGGCCTGTCATACTGTACATTATTATACTGTACACACTGCAGTCACGTGTTGATTTATATTTAGAGTTGTGTTTTGAACCTGCTCGCAGAAATGAGTCATACATTTCTACTTTGCAGCTAGTTAAACAAACTTTGTCAATTGCCATGGCAATGCTTCCTGCAGTTTAATATGTAGAACAACCACAGCTAATATTTAATGTGATAAGTGTAGTAGGCACTGTTTGATTAAATGTCAAGGAGAGGGTAAAGGTGACATAGGGTAAAGTGAGGTCAGCAGGGGAGGAGGGCGTGCGGCATGAAAAGAGAGTACTGTGTTATGTGTATCATTTCAGTTGTGTTTTGAATATTGTTACACCCCCAGAAGATGTGCTGGTGATTTGTTGTTGTACCAGATTTATGGGGTGAATCTGAAATCTGTTCATGCTTGAGGAACGGCACTATAATGCATTATTCCCTCTCCTCAGTCTTTAATTCCAGACATCCCGCCCAGCTTGGGCCAGGAGGCAGTTGTAGATCTACATCCAGAGGAGATGCATCTGTCTGAGGATGAGGGTGGAGAGAGGGGTGAGCAAGAGCTGAAAATCAGACGAACTGTAACACAGGTGTGTGTTATTCCTCTGCTGCTGAAAATGAGCAGTACATGCTTAAACTGCACTGTGTGTGTTAGATTAACCTTTGGGCTGCCTGTCCTCATTCATAAACAGGTTGTGCACTCGGACACACAAGAGAATGGACAGAAGTCTAAAAAAAGTGAACATGAGGATGAGAGAAACGACAGGCGGGAACGACTTAAGCAGGAGGAGAAAACGGAAGACTGCGTTCAGATGGATGCAGAGCCTTCTTCACCTGGAGGTGATGTGGACGTGAAGACAGGTGAGAGTTCTCAAAGAAACAACAAGGATAATATATCAAAGTCTTGTGTTGACAATAGTCTGAAACTTTGTCTCTTCTGTTTTTGATTTTCTTTTTGAAGTGACTCCCAGTGACACACTGATCCGTCGTTCCATCAGTCAGCAGAAGTCAGGAGTGATCGTTACAATTGATGATCCGGTCGGCTCAGCCAAGCAGCGGTCTCCTCATGGAAAGCTGTCTAACATCATCCATGTCTGCAACCTGGTATGCATGATTCTGCATGTGTTCTTCACACTGCACTACAACACCTCTGCTTACTCATAACTCAAAGGGATCTTGTGCCAGGTTGCATGACCTCAGAGTTGTGATTTGTTTGAAGGTAAGGCCGTTTACGCTGGGCCAGTTGAAAGAGCTCTTGAACCGCACAGGTGCTGTACTAGAGGACGCTTTTTGGATCGACAAGATTAAATCTCACTGTTACGTCACAGTAAGTCTCTTTTGTTTCCCTGTTTCTCTCTCGTTTGTCTTTGTGGAAATACCTTCTCACCTGTTTTATTGCTGTAGTTGAAGATAAATTGGATAATTTGCTTCTGCTTGTTCTTAAACTTGCAATCCGTAACATTTTTGGTAAACAAAATAAATCCGTTATTGATCAAGCACAATGACAGATGAGTGTTCAACACAATCTCCTTACTCTGATTCACAGTTTAAAGTTTAAAATAATGATTTATCATTTGAGCTGTCAGGTTTGATTTCATGAAAAATGTCAAAGGATCTGGCTACTGTATCACATGTGCAGGTACTGTAGATGCTGCAGCGTTTGTAGCTTGTTATTGCAGCAGTTGTTTGCAATTTAAACTTGTCACACATTAAGAAAATAACTAGTAACTCAAGTAACCTGCAGTTTCATGTTTCTAACAGAGATGCCACTAGAGAGACAAAAGTTCTGGAGTTTTAATCTTTCTTCATCTGTTCCCTCTATCTTTGTACTCCTCTCTCAGTACTCCAGCACAGAGGAGGCACTGGCAACACGGACGGCACTGCATGGGGTCAGATGGCCTCAGAGTAACCCCAAGTTCCTCAGTGTTGACTTCTGCATGCAGGAGGAGGTGAGGAAACCTTCTGGTGTCTCATACCTGCTGTTACAAATGAATTCAGTTCTGTTCTCTGTGGAATCTCATCTCATTTCTGCTACGTCTGGTACATCAGTTGGACTTCCACAGAGGTCTAGGTCCAGCAGGAGAGAAGCCACCAGAGGAGACCCGCGGGGTTGCTGCTGGGTCTGGACGTCCGGTCCCCGTATCTCTCATTCCAGAGGGTGACCAGTGGTGGGATCGAGAGAGGGAGATGGAGAGGCGGGAAAGGGAATGGGACAGGGATAAGATAAGAGACTTCAGCAAACCTGGAGCAGAACGAGAGGCTGGGAGCAGACATTCACCATCTAGAGACCGTGAGAGACGACGTAAGGAGAGGGGGAAGAGCAAAGAGAGAAAGACAGACAAGAAGGGTGAGGGGAAACATTACATGCATACGACGTCCTAACTGCTTTTGGTACGAATGAAGCGTGTGTTTAACTTTATAACTTTATAATTCTCTCTAATGTGTTCTAGAAAAAGTTCCTGAGGAGCCACCTGCTAAACTTCTAGATGATCTGTTCTGCAAAACCAAAGCAGTACCCTGTATATACTGGCTTCCCCTCACTGAAGAACAGGTGTGTTTCTATAGTTTAGTCCCTTTAATCAAGTCTCCGCACTCGACGCCCATCTTTGCAACATCTCTGGCCAGCAATTTTGGTCATACAGGATCAGGTTCTGTCTACAGACAGATATCGCTAAAGTCGCAGGCTAACACTGTTTCCGTTTATCCATCCATACCATTTATCCATAAATATTCTGTTTCTGAAGCTCAAATTGTGCCAGATGCACAAAGGCTGTCAATTACCTCACAACACTGTACAGAGTCCTCAGAGAATCATTAGCAAATGATAATTAGCTCTTTCCACTAGTAGGCGGAACTTCCTTTGCTAGAGTGGCAATATTAAGTGTGGAAGTTTCCCCCAATCATATTAATAGAACTGCGGCATCTAGTTAATTCCATAATCTCACATTTTCCTCTGAAAGTATAGTAATCTGTTTATTACTCCGTTCCCATCATGCTTTGCATTGCAGGCAGCACAGAGGGCAGCAGCTCGTGTCGAGCGAATGAGGGAAAGAGAGAGGAGGAGGAAGGAGATGGAGGAAGAAGAGGATAAAAAGCGTGAAGAGGAGCGCAGGGAGAGAATGAAGACCAGCACGTCTGTCGGAGGGGAGAGTGAGAAAGACCGAGATCGGGACAGAGGTCGAGAGAGGCAGCGAGAGGGGGAAAAGCAAAGGGAGGGATATCGCAGGTTCGGTGGCAACAGCGGGAGCGGGAGGTCACAAAGTCGCAGTGATCCGCCACCCAGAGACAGACGACACTGAAGAAAACCTGAAACTGTCCAACTCCTGTATCTGTATGTGCTGTAACAGCTCTATGAGGATCAACTCAGACTCTACACACACACACACACTCATAAAGAGACACACACGCACACACACACTCATAAAGAGACACACACGCACACACACACTCATAAAGAGACACACACGCACACACACACTCATAAAGAGACACGCACACACACACACACACTCATAAAGAGACACGCACGCACACACACACACACACTCATAAAGAGACACACACACACTCATAAAGAGGCGCACACACACACACACACACTCATAAAGAGACACAAACACACACACACACACACTCATAAAGAGACACAAACACACACACACACACACACTCATAAAGAGACACACACACAGGTGCACGCACTCATTGGGACCACAGTGGTGCTGTGTCTCCCAGTACTCGTGTGTCATTGTTTCTCGACTCCTGCTTCACTTCCCCTTCCGGCGTTAATGGACCTCAGGTATAACCGGGCTGTGCTGCAAGACACCAGCTGATGGTAGAGCCCAGACCCACAGCCTCTGACCTCTGTCATGTTTTATTTAGGTAGTGCAGTGTTGCCACAGATGGATGAGTGAAACTGCCTTAGAAACGAGATGATCGAAAACCTTTGATGTGACTTTTGTCCAACTCATGTTTTTTCCCTCTGTTTCTTACAATCATTTGTGTTGTTTCTCTTTATATTGTCTGTCTTTTCCAGCCTTTTGCCATCCCCCACATTGCCATGCAGCACGGATGCATATTTAACCTTTTTACATTCGGTTTTAATTTTTTTAATTGTTTTAGCATAAAGTTTGACGTTTGTTTAATTTTTGTTTACTCATGTAAGTGCTGAATGTACAAATAATAAATGGATATGTCTAAGATCTGAACACAGGGTTTATTGGTTCTTGTGTAAAGATTCTGGAGTTGAGGTTTACATGAACTGGTTGTCTAAACTGTGATGTGACTAAATGAAATAGTTCTTATGATCATGAGCTGTCAGACGCAGCACAAGCGTCAGGTGAACACCTGGTTTCTGTTTTTAACATCACTGTTTACCTATTTTAGTCACCTTGTTTCCCTCCCGTTTATCTGAAGAAAAACCCTTTGCAAATGTCTGATTGATTGCTATGCTTCTTTAAGCCAGTATATATTTAACTCAGAGTTACTAATTACAATTGTTGTTCTAACATTATGTACACGTCGCAAAATTTCTTATAATTGCTCATTTAAAAAGCCCATACCAAGTCAGTTTTAACAATATGCATTTTATTTCTTCCTTTAACAGATATTTTTACTCCGACTGACTCTGTTGAGATGTTAGTTTTTAACTGTTAATACCTAGACTTGTCCTTAGACAAATGCTGGAGCTTTATTGCTTGCAATGTACACTAAATCACATTGAATGGGTTAAATATCTGCTTCAAGTATTTTTATTATCAATCTGCCATCTCTCAGCTGTAAGAAGCTTTTTTTGTCACAGCAATACACGAGTAGCATTTACTGTTTAAACCAGACACTTCAGGAATCTGAAAGTATTGTGATTCACACAACATGAGGCAGACTCCACAAGTCACATAGCCCCCCCCTCTTTCTCTTTCTGTCTCTCTCAGACCTGCTTTTGTAGTTTAAATCCTCTGCTCCACAGCAGGTTAAGCTTTAACATGCATGCATTTATTACCTCTAAAAAATTGTCAAAGAAAAATGGCTACATTTAACAGACGATTAACAGAGAGAGAGAGAGAGAGAGGTGAAGATGGTGGAGCGGGGAGGGGAGTGTCTTTGGGAAACAGGATGATTAGAAAGAAGCTGTCAGGTTCAGATTTCCTCCTACAGAAGCTCTGATACTTCACCTGAGGAACTGAAGAACATCTCACAACATCAGGTGATTTTCCTTTTCTGTGTCACTACAGAAAGCTTAAGAACTTCTGTGTTCTGTCATGTGTCCTTCACTAGAAAAGAAGCTGCAGTTTTGCATTACTGTTTAATTGTCTTACTAATATGAACACACTTAAGACAAGCTATGTTGTTATTGATGTGATAATGATGGAGAGGTTTACATGTTTTGGTGAGTGGAGTTTTGGGTGTATTATCTTGTGATTGTATAGCATGATTTGATATTGAGATGTAACTTAATAGAATTGACCATTGCATCATTAATATTATAAACATGACACTTATGACACATGTGCTGGAAATGTATTTTCCTAGAGAGATGTGTTTGGTTTTAATGATTTCAATATCAGTGCTATTCTAGTGTGCCAGGACACTGAGGAGAGAGAGGGAAGGTCCAGCCAGTAAGCAGCAGCTAAGAGAGAGAGAGAGAGAAGGGGGGGGAAGAGAAAGCGTGTTTTAGACAGATGGTCTCTCAGTGGAGTTGTTCCTTTTCTCTCTCTTGTTCTCACTCTCACCCGGATGCTCCCTTCAGCTAAAAGAGATCCACACTGTTTCCTCATGATCTTCATCCTCCACCCCTCCTCTTCCTCCTCCCACACACAAGCATACTTGTTGGCTGAAACGTTCTCTCTCTCTTTCTCTCTCTCTCTGTCATCTCACAGGTTGGATGTGATGATGGATATGT
Organism: Botia almorhae; assembly: GCA_036877575.1. Lineage (NCBI taxonomy): Eukaryota > Metazoa > Chordata > Actinopteri > Cypriniformes > Botiidae > Botia > Botia almorhae. The sequence goes on from JAZGTJ010008422.1 coordinate 7,686, forward strand.
TTTTGGAATATTGAGAATCCTCTTAATGTTCTTGCCTCTGACCTCGCTACAGAAAATTAAACCAGACAGAGAAGTACATGTTTATCAGAAAACTGACAGAGAGGAAGCACAGAAAACAGACTGAGAAAAAGAGAAAGTGAGAGTGAAACAAAGACTTTATTAGGATAGAAAAGATCTGTTACTTTTAACACTGCAGTTGTTCTGGATCCTTCTGCAGAACTTTTGCTCCTGTGTTTAGTCAACCTGCTTGACCCAATCAAAAGGAGCATTTGCCACATCAGTGACATCTGAAGTATAATGCTGCCCAGCTTCGCCAGTCTTCCTGCTGAGCTGCCCATGTTGATCCTGTGTCTATTTATTCTAATGGGCCCTCTAGTGGTGCGAGGGCAAAATGACACTGAGCCCATAGTACTGGAGGGGAAGTGTCTGGTAATCTGTGACTCCACACCTTCCTCAGAGCCGGCAGGAAATGCCCTCGGCATGTCAGTGCGTTCAGGCACAGGTCGCGTGGCCTTCTCAGCCACTCGCCAAACAAACCATGAGCCCACAGACATGAGCAACCGTACCATGATCATCTATTTCGACCAGGTAAGTTAAAAAGTTAAATCAAAAGGATGTCAAAAGACAATGAAACAAGCTAAACAAAAATGTTTCTGTAAAAAATGTCCTATCTGCCTAAACAGCTTTGCTCATTGACTTTATAAAATAATTTCCAGTATAACCCTGTTTGTTTGGTCAGATCTTGGTGAATGTGGGAGGTCATTTTGATCAGGAGAGCAGTATTTTCCTCGCACCGAGGCGAGGGGTGTACAGCTTTAATTTCCATGTGGTGAAGGCATACAACAGACAGACCATACAGGTACAGTATGAGGACTCAATATGATACACAGTGTTTCCTGAGGCACAAACTGTCAATATTACCTTCACCTCATAGTATTTCCACATCACAGGTGAGTTTGATGTTGAATGGATGGCCAATGATTTCAGCCTTCGCTGGAGACCAGGATGTGACCCGGGAGGCAGCCACTAATGCTGGACTTGTGATCATGGAGAGAGGAGACAAAGCGTACCTCAGACTAGAGAGAGGGGACCTAATGGGGGGCTGGAAGTACTCGACCTTTTCAGGCTTCCTGGTCTTCCCATTGTAAGGAAAGATGATGTGAAAGACCAGCAGGATACATTTACATTTAGGCATTTGGCAGACGCTTTTATCCAAAGCGACTTACATTGCATTATACTACACATTGATCACTATACATTGAGTATGTGCAATCCCTGGGATCGAACCCATGGCCTTGGCGGTGTTAACGCCATGCTCTAACCACTGAGCTACAGGAAAGCTAATCATACGGAGTCATGTGATCTATGAAGCTGCACCACAGAGGAGATATTAATAAGAAAATGGATGCCATAAAATGGGAAGTCATTGCTCATAAATGTGTCTTTTTTATAAGTGTGAGAGCATAAAAACACAGAGGGAGAGTTTTATTTGAATGAAATGGCAGAAGTATCAAGAACAAGAACTTCAGAAATGTTGGTGTAGTTTGTTTGGATGTTTATCTATCATGTGTTTGGCCTTTTTAAAAACATACAGACTAGACGAGGCTACTGCTAATAATAAAATACATTTATATTAAGCATTTCCTCTAAACTAACTTTGTTGTTTATGAAACATTTTTTATGTTAAATAATATTGATGTGGATATTTAGCATTGATTTGTGCTGAGCTCAACACAGTGCGCACACACGGAATATTTGTTACCCCAGAAATATTAAAAAACTTCATTAATGGTTTTGTTTTGTCATTATGCCATATGTAATGTTTAAAAACATATTTAAAAACATATTACAGTAAGACTGTAGACTGTAATAAATATTACAGTGTCTAATTCATTTTATTCAATATCAAATGCTTTACAGGCAAATTTAAATACATTTACAAACAGTGGAGTAAAGGTGCCAAAAAGCATTCAAAAAAGTAAATTGTAAAGTTCATGAAAATTCATGACAGAAATAAATCTATTGCCGTTTAAATTCTAACAAGCCCGCCGATAACAAGCAGGGCCGCATTCAGTGCGACCTCAAGCAAACTACCCGTACGACCGATTCCTATCAATGCCTCCCGCTCTGTCATCCGCACACTGACATGATTGACAACCTTTTTCACCAATGGAATGTTTGACTTCTGACAGCCCCTCTGATGATGAACCAATCAGCGCTCAGCAGATGGGATCTGGGCGTGCATCGGCGCAAGCGCTGGCACGGGTTAGTTCCTGCTCTACGCTGGCCGTTTCCTGTAGTCGTACGGTGTTGTGAGACGGAGAAAGCCATGTGTGCCGATGCAAAGGTACTTTTAACACCCCCAAATTACTGCGGGGAAAGTTGGGGCAGTGGGTGGCAGGGTTCTCAAGGCATATTTTAATAGATAATACCCCCTGGCCACGTCGAAAGAGCTTTGCGGCCTCTCGTCCGTGTCTGTTCGTTGTCGGGCTGTGTATTTTGTAGCACGTTGTTTTTGCTTTGGTCCGGTTTGATGATGAGAGACTGAACGAGAGACTGCGAGGTGTGTTAGAAATCACGGATGTACAGTGTACATCGGACGTCAAGTAAAAACAAAATGATCTGACACATACGTGACATTTACAACGAAAGGAAACGCCATTGTGAACATTTGATGGGTTTGTCGAGTGTCTGGTTTCATACTGAAGGCGTATGGGATCTGTATTATAGAATCGATTTCGTATCTAAAGCACAGAGTGGATCAATTGTTATAGGCTGTAAACATGACATTTAGTAAAACGACACAATCTGAACCTCTGTTTGACGTTTTTCCGAACAGTGTTATGATACCGGCTCTGTGCGCATATACCTGTCTGACAGATCTAATGCAGCGATTCAGCAACCGTACAGTATAAAACGCTTTTTTATTTATCCAAATAAATGTGTTTTCTATGTTTATCGTCTTTTTAGGGCATCGGTACACGCACTTATTAATGGATCTATTTGTATTCACTCCAACCAGAAGAGCAAAAACTACCTCCAGAAGGAAGAAAGAGGCCGTAAAGACGGAGAACTGTCCCTTTTTCTGCTTCTCACTCTTTGATCATTCATTCCAGGTAACTTCCTTTAATTATTTGTTTATGTGTAGTCAGCTGCCCAGTTATTCACACTCATACAAGAGACAATTTCATATATTGGATTTTTTTTATCATGTATTTTTTATATTTTCAATGCAACACTGTAAGAAGTGCTATATAAATACATGTTTTCATGTAATGGATGATTAATTACTGATGTCTTAGACAAGCTAGATATGATTATGTGTAAATGTTCATGGAGAGGTGGGATAAGTTTATTGTTTCTGTTTTTTACAGTGTCTCTGCAGAATAACGTAAGACGTGTTGGATGTTTGTGTAACCGCTCACTGGATATCACACAGTCTTTGCCTCTTTTCACAAACTCTTTGAAAAGATGGCTGACCCAATTATGGACCTTTTTGAGGACACACCACTATTTAATCTGGATTCCCTGCCGGAAGATGCCTTCTCGCAGGGTTCCTCAGACCCGGTGGAGGAGGCGCTGAAGTTGGCTCTGGGCCAGGTTGACCCACCTACGGACCCCACACCAGATCCTGCTGTCCCTGAACTCAGTGATGCTACCACAGATCCGATCCCAACACCTTTGTCAGCTTCCGTCACTGTCCCACTCCAGACTCAACAGTCCACCCAAGCTCCAGTTTCCATTCAGGCAGTGCCTCCATCTTCTCTCTCTGTGGCCAGTACCAGCAGCGGGGCAGCAACAGTTCTGCTGAGCTCTCCTCTTGGAGTACCTGCTTCAGGCACTCAGGTCACCACCCAGCACCTTCAGACTCAGCAGGTGGCTGCTGCGGGGCAGTCGGGCCCCAAAATTGTCATTCTGAAGGGCCCTCAGGGTCAGACTCAAGTGCTGCAGGGTGTCACTGGAGCCACAGGCTCTCCAGGGAAAGTCACCCTGGCCAGAGTTCTAACAGGAAGCCCTCTTAGGCCAGGAATGGCTGTTGTTTCTGGGGGGACAGTATTAAACACGACATCTCCTGGTCAGGTAAGAGTGGGGACTGGGGTCCAAAGGCTGGTTCAGACTCCAAATGGCCCAATGAAGCAGGTGCTGTTGACCTCTGTGCCCCAGACTCAGACGCAACCTGTGCAGGTGCAGATACCTGCGCAGACACAGTTTACACAGGGTCAGCCACAGCCTGCGCAGGCGCAGCCTCAAACGCAGGTTCAAACTACAGCCCCAGGAACAACAACAGCGGCTGTTGGACCGCAGGGTGTCACCCTGTCATCAGTGTCACAACAGGTCAGTCTCTGCGCTCATGTTTTGTGCTCTTCATGTCTGCCACACATTTGGTCATTTTATCAGGTCAAACGGTAATTAAGGGGCTATACTTGTAGTTTTACTTGAGCTCAGTTTGTCAGAACACGGTTACAAACTGTTCTCAGTCCAGAATTCTCAGCAGAATGTGTGTTGATGTCACCACTCAGGATTGGTCAGTTGTCTGTTGCCTGGCTACAGCTTCCCTTGTAGCTGGGCAAGCGTGATTTTTAAATGAAGTAAACACAAGTTGTGTTCTTTCTGTTTTTTAGCAAAGTAAGTAGATCAGGTTAAAAGTTATAAAACCAAAAATATATGATCGTCATCTGTAACAGTCACTATTTACATCTATTTATGTCTGTTAATGCTTGTGTTACCAAGGCAACAGCTTATGCATTTCAAAGATCTGTTATCAATTGTATACAGTGAAAAAAGGAAATCATATCTGTACCGTCTGGGCTGTATCAGTACTGAATGGAACGGATACGCAACTAGAACTTTTTGAACAACTAGAACCTACAGTGGGAAGTGACCTTTGACTTCTAGTCTCTATAAATGTTCTTTTTTTCAGGGTGAAGCAAAGAGGATCACACTGGTGCTGCAGCAGCCCTCGCAACCCGGAGGCACCCAGACTGGGCTGGTGACAGTTGGAAACACAGCTGCAGGGGCAGGCCAGCAGGGCCAGCAGTCCAGACTGGTGTTGGGCTCATTGCCAGGGAAGCTGGTCCTGCAGGGAGGCCAACTGGCAGCTCTGGCCCAGGCCAAGACTGGTCAAACGGGAACACAGCCGAAGGTGCTCACCATTCAGCTGCAGGTTCAACAGCAGCCCAACCAGCAGGGAGCCAAGGTTGGTGAGAGGCCGGGTCATACCATATGCAGAGCATGAGAATGGTGAAGATGTACTTTTCTTGCACCATAGTGCGATAAAAACAAACTGTGTGTGTGTATACATGTTTTTCTACCACTGTGGGGACCACATGTCCCCATGAGGATAGTAAAAGTCACACACACCTGCATTGTGGGGACAAGCCAGCGATCCCCATGAAGGAAACTGATTATGAAACATACTAAATGATGCTTTTTTAAAATGTAAAAAAACAGAAAGGTTTCTGTGAGTTTAGGGGTAGGGTGAGGTTAGGGGATAGAATGTACAGTTTGTACAGTAGGGTTAGGTCATCATTAAGTCATGTCTATGGAAAGTCCCCATAGGTCATAAAAACAAGCATGTGTGTGTGTGTGTGTGTGTGTGTGTGTGTGTGTTGAACAGTTTCAGTTGGTTTCTGCAGCAGCTAATGCTGGTGGCAGTCCTCAGGTACTGCAGATTTCTCAAGGTCAAGCAGGACAGAGACTCGCTGTGCCTCTGAAACTGCTGCTGCAGCCACAGGTGAGACCCTGAGATGATCGTCTGCCAGTTCAATGAATGTCTCTCTGAAATCTCAGTGTTCCTGTAGCTCAGCTAGTTAGCATTGTGTTAGCAGAGTAAATATCGTGGGTGTCAACACTTTTACACAAAGCAACTTGCAGTGTATTTAAGCTTTACATTTGTGTTCCCTGGGAATTAAACCCACGACCTTTCCACTGCTAGTTGAGCTACAGGAACATCATATAGTATTTGTGAACCGTTTATGTATAAAGTGTTGCCTTGCATTGTAAAATATATCTTATGTTTTCATATCACGTGTCATTTTCCACAGTCAAGCACCTCCTCCAGTGCTGGTGGTGCTGTTTCAGTGGTGAAAGTCATCAATACCTCAGCTGCTGGTGCTGCAGCCAGCACGAACACGACAGCCGCGTCCTCCGGCGTGCGTTTGGCAAAAGTTCAGGAGCCTGTGCGGCGAGTAGAAACCCTGGGCAAGCAGGAGAAGGCCAACCGCATTGTTGCAGAAGCCATAGCACGGGCTAAAGCCAGAGGAGAGAGAAACATCCCCCGTGTTCTGAACCAGCATGAGTTTCCTGCTGGACAGACCTCAGCAGACCTGGAGGAGGGAGCTGCCGAAGCCAAAAAGAAAACTGGAGGGAGCAAGAAGAAATGCCCGAGTGCTGGAGGAGGAGATCAGAAATCCAAGGCAAAGACTCCAGGAATGATTGTTGGAAGTGGAGGCAGTAAAAGTAAATCCAAGACTAAACTGAAGTAAGTGACATTTGTGCTTTCAGCTTTCACTCACTGTAGTGATGTGAGCTTGTCACATTTTCCTCCTCTTAGTACTGTTGTACTTCATCTTAATTCTGTCTCCATAGCACCATCACTCCAGTGGGTGGTAAGAAAAGGAAAAGAAATGCGTCTTCGGACCACTCAGATGTGGATCTTAGCCCACCGGTTTCTCCCCGCACACTTGAGGAAGACATGTTGCAGGTATTCATCCTGACTGTGTAACTATATTTACTGCGTGACAATAAATATGTCAGACGATGCTATATTGTGACACATGTATACAGTTACCATGGTTATTAAATGATTATAGTGATATTAAAGCAATAGTTTACCCTAAAATGAACATTATTCCATCATTTCCTCTCATGTCATTGCAAATCTGTATGACTTCTGTGGAACACAAAAGAAGATTTTGATGTTGTAACCAAATAAGAGTGACACCTATTGACTTTCATTGTATTGATACAAAACCACTGAGATATTTTGTGTTCTGTGAAAGTCACACAGGTTTGGAATGACATGAGAGTGAGTAAATGATGGAAGAATCTTTGGGTGAACTATGCCTTTAAGGTTTTGGTCATTCCACTCACCCTTACCTGTTTTTGATATGTAACCAGGTGTTTGTCATTCAGTGACTAACAGGAGCTGTATTAACCCTTTGAAGGGTTTTAGGCAGTAGAATGACATTATGTACTACAGAATTGTTAATAGTGAACGTCAGACCTGATTTACTGTAATTTTGTACATCGGCCAGAAGCGGCGCTCTAACCGTCAAGTGAAGAGGAAGAAGTACACGGAGGATCTGGACATCAAGATCACTGATGATGAAGATGAAATGGAGGCGGATGTTGATGTGACCACACCTGCCGTGTCTGCTGCTGTAGGACACGCTCCGTCTGTGGCAGGAGAACTCCAGAAGCTGGATGGAGAAGGTCTTTCAAGCATGCAGTTCTTTGTGGTGCGTCAACACACTAGTCATAGAGGGCTGGACTTTGAGCACTTGCTGACTTCTCATACCGGGTTTTGTCAGAATGAAAGCCATTGTTTACAGTTGACACACAAATGTGAGGTTTTGATACTGGACAGTTTATTCCCAGTTTATTGTGTGTTTTGCTGCAGGAGAATCCCAGTGAAGAGGACGCTGCTGTTGTGGATAAAATACTTTCCATGCGGGCGATCAAGAAGGAGGCGAGTATCTCTCTGTTCACACTGCCTGGTGTCACTCAGTGTAGAGCTGCTTCATTTAGACAATCACAAATCACAATTTGAATTACAGTATGATACATTTAATAACTCATGCTGAAGAAATCACATTGTATCAGAATAAACAAAGTTTCACAGTTCTTCTGCCTGTTTAGTCTGACTGCTATTTTATGCAGGTTTCTCCAGGGCAGTATATTAACACAGAGGAATTCTTTGTCAAATACAAAAACTAGTAAGTCTTTTCTGGTGACAGTGAAAATAGCTTCTTCTGGAAATAGTAGATGTTCTTAATCTGAGATGTGTCTGTAGCTCATACCTGCACTGTGAATGGGCCAGTCCTGAGCAGCTGGAGAGAGACAAGAGGATCCACCAGAAGCTGAAGAGATTCAAGGCCAAACAGGCTCAAATGAGGAACCTTTTCCAAGAGGTGAGACCCTGCAGATGTGCTTTGTGTTGGCTGTGCTAAAATTCATAAACCTCACCTCATAAATTCTGTTCTTGAGAAGGATGAGGAGCCCTTCAATTCAGACTACGTGGAGGTGGATCGTGTCTTGGATGAATCACGTAGTGTGGATAAAAACAACGGAGAGGTAAAGAGTGCGATGTGAAAGCTTTCATTCAGTGTGTTGTTATACTGCTGCTGAGTGTTGTTATTGTCCTCCCAGCAGGTGGTGTATTACCTGGTGAAGTGGTGCTCTCTGCCTTATGAAGACGCTACGTGGGAGCTAAAGGAGGATGTTGATGAAGGAAAAGTGAAGGAATTCAGGAAGATTGAAAGTCGGCAGCCCCGTCTCAAGAGAACGGTGAGCTTTCTCTCATACTGCATTTAGTGTATTCTGCATCTCGCTCTCTCGCTCGCTCTCTCTCTCTCTGGTCAGTTTGATCTGCATGGTCTTTGGTAACTAGGCATCTATTGGTCTATGTGTATCGATGAGTTTTTAATGTGAGAGAGAAGAATCTGTGGTTTATATCAACATGACTGACTCTTCCATCAGCCTCGACCTCCGGCGACTTCCTGGAAGAAGATTGAGGAGTCCAGAGAGTTTAAACATGGGAATCAGCTTCGAGAGTACCAGCTGGAGGGTCTCAACTGGCTGCTCTTCAACTGGTACAACAGGTAGCCTGACCACAAATACCCTCCTAATACTTGCAGATACATAAACTCAGTATTTGCAAGTGATAAAGAAAGTATCAAGACATGTTGTACTACTAAATGTTCTTTAAATGAGCACATATGCATTTATGCACATATACAATATTGAAGTCTGTTCACGTCTGTCATATTCATCGATCTCCCTAAAGGCAAAACTGCATCCTGGCAGATGAGATGGGTCTTGGCAAGACCATTCAGTCCATTGCCCTGCTGTCAGAGGTGTTTTCTGCAGGGGTGCAGGGACCCTTCCTCATCATTGCCCCTCTGTCCACCATCACCAACTGGGAGCGCGAGTTCTCCACCTGGACTGACATGAATGCTATCGTTTATCACGGCAGTCTGGCCAGCAGACAGATGATCCAGCAATACGAGATGTACTGCAAAGATGAGAAGGTTTGTCTAAATGTGCCATTTTCTTTTCTCAGCAGTTCTAGCTCCGGTTCTCGAGTGCTCCTGTTCTGATGTTCTCGTCCTGTGTTCTGTCTTCTGTAGGGACACTTGATTCCAGGAGCTTATAAGTTTGATGCTCTCATCACAACCTTTGAGATGATTTTGTCCGACTGTCCTGAGCTGAGAGAGATTTCCTGGCGTTGTGTAGTGATTGATGAAGCTCATCGGCTGAAGAACAGAAACTGCAAGCTTCTGGACAGCCTGAAGATGCTTGACCCTGTAACTGGCTTTTTACCGTTTTCCTCCGTCCTGCAGAGTGTGTATTGAATTTCAGTCACAACTGACTCAACTGTTTTTCCTATTTTACAGGAGCATAAAGTGTTGTTGACCGGCACTCCCCTGCAAAACACAGTCGAGGAACTGTTCAGCCTTCTGCACTTTCTGGAGCCAGCCCAGTTTCCCTCTGAAACAGAGTTCCTACGCGAGTTTGGAGATCTTAAAACTGAGGAGCAGGTTGAGAAATGCATTTTTACAATTTCAGAAGGTGAGATGTCGGCTGTTGAGAAGATAATAAGTTCTGAATGCTGTCTGTGTTTATCAGGTTCAGAAACTGCAGTCTATCCTGAAGCCCATGATGTTGCGCAGACTGAAGGAGGACGTGGAGAAGAACCTTGCCCCCAAACAGGAGACCATTATTGAGGTGTGCATGCTGGTTTTCTTAGACTCTGAAAGCAACAGAGCTTCAGTTTAGGGTGAGTTTACATGAGTAATTGTGTGTTTGCTGTGTGATTCTGTGGGTCTCCAGGTGGAGTTGACTGATGTTCAGAAGAAGTATTACCGTGCTATTCTAGAGCGAAACTTTAGCTTCCTCAGCATGGGAGCCACTCAAAACAGCAATGTGCCTAATCTCCTTAACACCATGATGGAGCTTCGAAAGTGCTGCAACCACCCTTACCTCATTACAGGTGCCGAACGGTCACATGATACCAACAACCAATTAGATCCTCTCATTCATCTCACTTCAGTGATGCCGTTTGTAATTTCCTCGTCTCCATTCTTCATGATCTTCATCCCATCTCTGTGCAGGAGCTGAAGAGAAGATCGTGGCTGAGCTGAGAGAGGTGTATGATCCTCAGGCCCCAGACTTCCATCTCCAGGCTCTGGTGCACTCTGCAGGGAAACTGGTTTTGCTGGATAAGCTACTTCCACGCCTCAAAGCTGGAGGGCACAAAGTTCTCATCTTCTCCCAAATGGTGCGCTGCCTGGACATCCTGGAAGACTACCTCATACACAAGAGGTATAAACTGTAAAATAGAAATAACTACATTTATTCTCAGGCTCCTTGAGTTATGTTGTCTTGATTCTTATGATCAGATACCTGTATGAGCGCATCGATGGGCGGGTCAGAGGAAACCTGCGGCAGGCGGCCATCGATCGCTTTAGTAAACCAGACTCCGACCGGTTCGTCTTCCTGCTTTGTACTCGTGCTGGTGGGTTGGGCATTAATCTGACTGCTGCTGACACCTGCGTCATATTCGACTCGGACTGGAACCCACAGAATGATCTTCAGGTGAAGAATCTCTCCTTTTTCAGACGGACTGTTTTCATTGTGGTTTCAAAGCATCAGAATATTGATTGACCTTTTTTGGTCACGTTTCCTGTCCGTTTTTCCCCGCCCCACAGGCTCAAGCGCGCTGTCACCGCATTGGTCAGTCTAAAGCAGTGAAGGTGTATCGTCTCATCACCAGAAACTCGTATGAGAGGGAGATGCTGGACAGAGCCAGTCTTAAACTGGGGCTGGATCGAGCTGTGCTGCAGAGCATGAGTGGGAATAGAGACAGTAATGTTAATGGGGTAAGAACTCATTCCCTGTTGCTTCATTGACTGAAACAGGCAAGCAGAATTATTAGTGTTGTTTCATTATTATTTTGAATCAGCTTTAATTTTTATATTTTTAGTTTGTTTTTTGCGTTTTTAGCGACCTTATGTGCATTTGTCATTTTATAATTTTTTAATATTGCTTTGTGAGATCAAAATCTTTATTTCAGTTTTTAGCTTTTAGTTTTAGTTATAGAATTTAGTGCCTCAGCTTAAATTTATTTCAGTTTATCACAAAGGCAACATTTCTAATTGTTTAAGTTTAATATTTTTTAGTTAACAAATGTTTTAATGTTTTAGTTTTGTTTTAGTTTAATTTAAGTCACCCTGGGTAAGATTATCACTCAGTGGTATGCTGTGAATTTGTTTTCTTCAGCTACAACAGTTTTCTAAGAAGGAAATAGAGGATCTGCTTCGTAAAGGGGCATATGCAGCCATAATGGAGGAGAACGATGAGGGCAGCCGTTTCTGTGAGGAGGACATCGATCAGATCCTTCAAAGAAGAGCAACGACCATCACCATAGAGACTGAAGGAAAAGGCTCCACCTTCTCCAAGGCCAGTTTTGTGGCGTCTGAGAACCGCACTGATATTGCTTTGGATGATCCAGAGTTCTGGCAGAAGTGGGCCAGGAAAGCAGATATAGACATGGACTCTCTCAACAGGAAGGTAGAGTGAAGCATCTGTAAACTGAGGTTATAAACTTCATCACTGTCTGTCTTTCATTTCATTGCATCATGTTTCAAACCCTTTGTAGAATACTCTTGTGATTGACACACCAAGAGTCAGAAAGCAGACGCGTCAGTTCTCCACACTGCGTGGAGAAGGTGGCGAGCTGTCTGATTTAGACAGCGATGATGACTACCCTTCACATAATCCTCGCCAATCTCGTGCTTCCCGGCGCTTAGAGCGACACTCCGGTGGAGGTTACGGGCGCACGGACTGCTTCCGAGTGGAGAAACATCTGTTGGTTTATGGGTTTGTGACATTGTTTTCTCACAATCATGTTAAAGTTCTTCTCTTCCTCTCATGAGTGTTGGTGGTGGAGATCCTGCAGTGAAATGCTGTATTTTGAAATGTTGTTCAATAATGATTTTATGAACTCAGAATAAACTTTCTCTCTATAGGTGGGGGCGCTGGAGGGATATCCTGTCTCATGCCCGGTGCAAGCGGCGACTCAGTGAGCGAGACATAGAGACCATCTGTCGAGTGATTCTGGTGTTCTGTCTTCTGAATTATCGTGGAGATGAGAACATCAAAAGCTTCATCTGGGAGCTCATCACCCCACCAGAGAACGGACGAGAACCACAATCTCTGCTGAATCATTCTGGTGCGACTCGCTTTCCTTACAACCCTCAGTGATGTCCTGTCAGGTCAACAAAACGGTTTCAAGCTAAGCTCATGAAGGGGTTCTCGTGTGCTGTAGGTCTGTCCATTCCTGTTCCTCGTGGCAGGAAGGGAAAACGAGTGAAGGCTCAGAGCTCTTTTGATGTGCAGAAGGTCGAGTGGATCCGCAGATACAATCCTGACACTCTCCTGCTGGATGACAGTTACCGCCGACACCTCAAGCACCAGTGTAACAAGTATGTTCTGTGTTTCCTGTGAATCACACACCGGTGATGTCACAATGCTGCAGCTGTGAGCAGATAACTCAATATAAGTTTTGGAGCAGAGCAGGAATCTGGTGTGTGCGCATCACTTTGGATTTTAACATTGTTCTGGATCTCTTTCTCAGAGTCTTGTTGAGAGTACGTATGCTGTATTACCTGAAGCAGGAGGTCATTGGAGAACATGCTGATTCTGTGCTGAGGGGAGCTGATGCGAGGTACAGCCATTTTTGTCATTTCATTACACGCTCAATGTAACAGAGGGTCAATTGTTACTTACATCAGGTTAGTCTCAATATTAGATTTTATTAAATAATTATTTTACCCAAAAAAATAACCAAATATTAAACCTTTAGAAACAAGGTTCTCTCTGTCAGGACTTCATCTGTTCATATTTTCAATGTATTTTCACAACTTTAAAATGCTCATATTTAACATCTATCATGAGCACTGACATGGCCATTAACAATAAATTTAACTAAGTGCAAAATAGTTATGAATGACATTTCTGCAAGTATATAGGGGCAGCCGTGGCCTAATGGTTAGAGAGTCGGACTTGTAACCCAAAGGTTGCAGGTTCGAGTCTCAGGTCCGGCAGGGATTGTAGGTGGAGATTGTGAA
>JAZGTJ010008423.1:0-21037 GCA_036877575.1 Botia almorhae
AACGCTTGGTATTCGCATGTTTTAAGCGAATGCCTAAATGCTCCAATAATCTTTAATGCTTATAGTTGTTTCTAACAGTGAACACTAACATTTCACATGAAATGTTGATGCCTACTCATTGGAGCAACTGTTATATTAAGAGCCCAGCTACAAGGTCTAAATTGTTGCCTAGGGAACTCACTAGGTTTTGGAACAAAGCCATAAACAAACAACTATGCATTAAAATATACATTTTTTTATGTCTTTATGGTCGGTTCTCTTTCTCATTGAATTGGTTCACCCGCTCTTTATGTGCAGGATCTGGAGAAGTTCTGTTTCAAGTTTTGCATTAATCACCTAACAGCTGTCACTCAATAGCAGGCCTTCGCTGACATGGACCATGACCTTCTGAAGAACTTCATCAGTAAAGCCAGTTGCTACAGGGCCTTCAAAAACTAAAAGGGACAGCAAAGAGGGCAAGCTCTTTGGGTATGTTACCGCAAATACCTCAGTTTTGGATAAAGATAAGCCTAATTTCTGTTGTTTGAACATGAAGATTATGGCAAGCCTGGTTGTCTTCTGGGTCCCAGTAAATAACATCCTCCATCTGAAAAGATGAATTCATGAAGAGTGCTGAATTTTTACTGTGAATTCAAGGGGACCTGATGAGTATCAAATGCTTCTAATGAAATAAATAAATTATTTGCTAATGATCTTACCATCCAGTTACTTTTAAAACTCTTTTTCCTTTTTAAAAACATGGTCACAATAACATTGTCAGCATATGGAAAAGGTGTGTAAAATGTTTCCTTTTGTGTATAAGGACAAAAATAAAATAATAAATAATAACAATAAATAAATGACATGACAATGACATCATTTTTGGGTGAACTATTCCTTTAGGTAGTAATATGTCATATTAGAGTAGTATCATTTTTAAAAATCATCAAGTGACTCTGACCTTGGCCGCAATATAATGAACAGCTTTGATTAATGGAATTTGTTGTTTGTAACAGTAAGTTACATTTGATATGTCTGAACACTTTTAGTATTACTGTTTTGAATATGCTAAAGGTCAGTTTCAGCACCTCTGTCTAGTCATGTTTGTAAAGGCACTAACACAAGTGTTTGCCGTGCCATTGTTACTGCAGGCTGGGCAGTTGGCAAATGGTGCCGTCTGGTGGTGTTGACATAAGATTAATCATGTTCCCATATTCTGTTATTCATTAACTTTCCATTGAAAGATTTGGGTCAGTCTCATGTCTGGTTCATATTTCATCTTGATTTTAGAAAGTAATTTACATGATTGTCTTACAGTAATGTTTTATACAGTACTTTTTTAATATTTAATATGATGCAATTACAAGCAAACTTAAAAGTTATAAAGATGCATTTGGGTATTTTATTCTGTTATAGTGAAAAATGACCTGGGCGTGTTTTAGAGATGAGCCCTGAAAGCTTTTTTTCTCATCTAACTGGGTTTACAGTAAATGTTATAATAATGTTTAGCAAGCACAACCAGGTTTCACAATAAGAGTGGATTTGTTGAAAGGCCTCTGGATAAAGGCAAAGATATGTCAGATATGTCTGCATGATTCCCTTCAATGTTTAGCCCCATAATCAAGGTCAGGACACCTAAACCTGCCTCATTGCCAAGGGTCTGGTAAACTTTGTCATTTTATGTGGGAACTAGTTATTTAACACATATTAGTCTCTATTTCAAACCTTTTTCCTCTTGCTCGTTTTTTTATGGAGTCAGATGTTTTTATTCTTCAATGCAATCTTTATGATACGCTACATATTACATGTCCACTTTGGCATTGCTATAGCTATCAAGCAAAATTAAATTTTAGGAATCTTTAAAAGTCAACATTTCACCCTTTATTTTGTATTTATTTTAACGGGTTGCTATATCGGGATACTCAAAGGTTATCAGTCCGCTTTGCAAAAGATTAGTTTAGTCTGATGTATGATGGAATGAACCCATTCAATGAAAGAAAACGGCTCATAAGAACGATTCACATAAATGATAGATCAGATCCTCAAGTATGGATGAATATAAATCAATTATCCAGTTACAGCAGATGGACAGTGGTCAGCTGATCACTAAAAAGCATCGTGGTTACTATGAAAGGCTATTGTATGGAAAAGATGAGACCATGAAATTCATTTTTTTTAAAAGACTTTATTTGCTCAGATTAGAGTTTTTGCTAAATCTAATGCCATACTCATTTCGGAGAGAGTTAAGTTTAGGGTTAAAAAAATGAACTAGCCTGATATTAAATTAATGGAAATCTGTGGAATGACCTCACTATAGTGAAACAAACGTGCGTTTGTGTAATATCACTAGATGTAAGTATAACATCACTAGATGGCAGCCTTTCATATGAAATGTGTCAGTACGGCCCTCTGAATGCAGGTTTCCTTCAGCCTTTTCAAATAGGTGGGTTCTTACAGGCTAAACACAGTGTATGACTATATTAAGCCCTGCCTGTTTCTCAGGACTGAGGATTAGAAGGTAAATAACAAAGTCAAGTTCTTGCCTGTGAAAGGTTTCTGGGAAAAACACATGCCCCAACATCCCCAGGACTGTCTATCAGTGACAAGCAGTTAATGTAAAGTGCATATGAGTTAGCCTACATTAAAACAGCAGCCAGAGGATCAGTGATCTTTCTAACATTAACTTTGTTTGCTGTGCAATTGTTATTGGCTTAAAATGTGGGAAGGCCCACAGATGTAAAATGATTTAAATCTGTGTGTGTATGGAAACTGTAACTTTTGTGTATCTGTGTTTTAGCTAATATTGCACACAATCAACAGAAAAGTTGAAGACTGTAATGGTCTATTTTTACTTCTTAGTTAATGAAAACTTACAAACACAAGGCCAAAAGTGACACATCTTAAAATATTTTTAAACTGATTTCCTGTTGTATATTTCCAAAGAGACAAATACATACAAAATTCATACAAAAGAAAGAAACTAAAGTGAAAGCAAGTGTGGACCTTGATCTGGAAAGCTTATTAGTCTTTCCTTTCATTGTGTTTGCATCATATTTAAAATTAAACGTCTCTTTTTTAAACAGTACTGTAGTAAAGTTCAGATTGTAGCTTAATATAATCAGATCATGGTTTAACTGACATGTTCATACTAATGTAGTGTTTCACTGTATGTTAAACTGATGTTTTTTACATTGTGAAATCAGATAAAAATTTCCATTCCATTTCCATTTCATAATTTATTCATGGATAACAAATAATGCCCGAAAATGTCTCCCTGACCTTGATGGTATTTGTATTAAGAGAACCCAATGGGAAAAGAGAACAATGGTCACTTAGTCACAATCTTACATGTTTTGCTGTATCAGTACACACTATAATACATTTCAATAGATATATATGTGTGCCATCATTGTCAATGTTTATGGGCTCAGCATTGGACACAAAGATTGACAATTTCATATAAATGTCAATAACTTAGAAAATAATTAAGCAAAAGGCCTTTTGAAATTGTTCATGGTAATTTTTTTGTTTAATGGTGCTGTAATAGATTTTTAAAGAAGTAGCATTGTTATTAATTTCATCCAAATCCAAAAAGAACATTTTCAATATTATAAAGCCATATTTCATGGTTTAAAAAGAAGGATCAAAGCGTGCTTGTCAATAAAAATTTTCTAGAAAAACAGGAAAATATAAAAAAATACACACCCTTTCTTATTTATAATTGTAATGTTTATAAAGTTAATGTTTTATAGCCATTTTCATAATATAAAGCAGCGGTTCCCAAACTGGGAGGCGCGACCCCCCCTAGGAAGGCAAGGGGGGCGAGGCAAGGCTAGTGTACAGTCAGCCAATTTTTATAGAGATTCGAAAGAGATAAACAGCCAAAAATATCTGCCGCACTATTCAATGTGTGAAGCTCTGCTGTTACATAGTAAAAGAATTGTACATAGTAAAGATGCATGCTTTATTTTTAATGTTTCTACTCTAAAAGTGTCTAGTTTCTTGTTTAGTTTTTATGAGTAAGTTGTCACACACAGAATTTTAATTACTACGTTTTAATTATTATGGTTCAAATAAATCCTTCTGAAATTGTGTTTATGTAAAAATTGGGGGGGCTGATGTGGTTATGGCTTTAATTTGTTTTATTCTGCAAAAGGGAGGTCCGGCAGTTTGGGAACCACTGATATAAAGATTATTTAAAGTTTAATAGAAGCATGGTCATGTCATCCAACCAATCATTACGCAGGGTGTATATATGTACATATATATACTATGTCAGTCAAGAATGGAAGAGTACTCTGGGTTCAGGCCAGATTCCGAGCCCTCCCCCTTTATTATCATAACTGATAACATGTTAGTGCAAGCTTGGGAATTTTTTAGAGCTTAAAGGTTAACACAATTGCATCAAATACATATTGTGCATATAAAGTTTAATGGCTCGATAATGCCATTTCCGCCAATCTAGGCACACAAGAGTTTATAAGTTTGATGGGAAAGTCCTGCTTACAAGATACTTGTAGGTGCAGTCATTAAAGCACATGTCTTCTCATACCACTGCTACGCAGATATCACACAGCTTTACTCTCCATTTTAGCCGGATGACCCCACCATCGCTGCATGGATCTCTGCTTGCCTTTTAGACATCTCAGCTTGGATGAAAAAGTGGCACCTTCAACTTAACATTAGCAAGACAGAACTCCTGATAATCCCGGCCAACCCATCCCTTCAATACAACTTTAAATCAGCCCTTTCCTGTTCGAGCACGCAAAACAGCTTCTAGTCCAAGCACTGGTAATATCAAGGCTGGACTACTGCAATGCCCTTCTGGCCTAATNTCTGCAAATGATTCAGAATGCTGCAGCACGTCTGGTCTACAATCAACCTAAAAGAGTGCATGTTAGCTACAGTCAGTTAATGAGCGACGTCTAATCGGTCCCCCACAGCAAGGTACCAGATCACGCTCTAAAAGTTTTTATCTCTTTGGATAAAAGCATCTGCTAAATGAATAAATGTAAATGTAAATACTTAGTTGCTACAATGAGCATAGCAAACGAAAATTAAGTTACTGAATTGCACAGCATTTAAAGGCTTATGAAATCCTTAAAAAATATTTATTTAAGGGATCTAACTAAATATACTTAAGCAAACCTATATATTGTTTTGTTCACATATTTACCCTGTCTCTAAACATATAGTGAATTTTGGCTAATTTTTAAGCTATGCTAATTCAGCATTAAGTTATCCTTAAATAAATAAACAAAACAGTTTGTGTGGGAGAACCATTCTCACACTTTTATCCTGTGACATAAACCAAGCTTATGTCATGCATATTATCTGATTAAAAACCAGTTTCTCCTAGTATTGCACAATTTAAGGTCAATGTGTCATGGGGTGTGGTATATAATTCAAAATGCATGTAGAGATCCAAACAGAAGGACACTTTGCCAAGGTAGCTGCTTGCACTTCCTTTGTTTATCTGTTGTCTGCCTTTAGTGTACAGTAGCTACAGTTTACTTTGGAAAAGTATTTATTATATGTGTATATATGCATGTGTTATTTGAAAGATTAATATGTGTATTTGTTCTAAAAAAGTACAATAAGACAAAAATCTGTTTACTTACACAATAATACTAAAGCTGTGTCATTTCTGTGTCTAGTGTCACTAGAAAAAATTAGCTGAGCCAGTGTTGCTGAGTCTGGCTGGTTGTGTCACACAAACAAAGCAATGTTTTGATTGCACCATAGAGCTCCCATGTTTATACACACACAACCAACTCTTTTTAAACATAAAAGATCTGGGTTGGGTTTGATTTTAAAAGATACAATAGTAAATTTAAGGCTGCTGAAACAGATGATAAAAGCATAATTTGCACCTTGCACACTGTATAATAACAGTTTCTTTGGGTTCCAGGTCTTTCTCTCACTGAGGGAGGGACCTAACCAGGAGGTAGGAGGGGCCATGGTAAGTTAGCCATGATAATGGCAGCTTGTAAAACCCTCCCCAGTGTAGCTGCCTCCCACCCCACCTCTTCAATACACAGAGCACAGAAGCTCCTGAGACTGTTGCTGACATAGATACCAAGACAGAGTGGTAAAAAAGGGGGTGGGTCAGGAAATAGACACTTTAGTTAAGGCTGAAAGCTTGACTCACTCATTTTCTCTGTCACACACTTAGAGAGCAGGACTGAGACAGTGTGCAGCATCCTCAACGTGAAAACAATGTGCTGTATGCATTCTGCAGGTGCTCTGGACCTTCTGTGAGACTGAAAACAAAGAAGAGACACAGGATACTTCAAGACTAGCTTGGAAAAACAACTACTTTGGAATACTTTAAGGAGTCTGGTTAAGTTTGTGTTTGTTCAATGGGATAAATTGGATTCTATTGAATTGTGGATTCTAATGTGACTACTGTCTTTGGATGCTTGTGGAGCGGTTCATATGCTATTGCTTAAGTTAAACTGAAGGTAAGGACTGCAGGACTTCAAAATCTTGGAGTGAGTAACCTTGGGGCAAGAGTCCTGTGTGGTGGCTGGGGAAAAGGGCAAATAGAAGGGGGAGGGGAAGAAGAAGTTGGGGTCTGGCTCCGGTCTCTGGGGAAAAAATGTCTTCAACATGAGCTAACCCCCCACAGAATCCAGTACGCTTTAATAAAGACTGCCACAGAAATGTTTGGTCACTTGCAGTTTTAAACTGCTAACAGAAGAAGCACATTAAAGAGATCTATGTGCCCTTGAAGGCACAAGCATCCTGTGGTTTGCAGCCATCCATTTGTTGCTCATGCTTTGTTTTCCCCTGTTAAATCTTGCATTAAGGGAAATCCTCTTATTGTTGCGTATTCGCCTAACTGCCGCCCCATAGAGTGCCTCTGTTTCTCACCGAGATGTATAACATTACTTCTCAAATGGACATTTCAAATGTCACCCACTGCCCAAAGAATGACGGCTTTAAATATCCACTCTACAGTATAGTGTTCAGCATTGTCTTCATGGTGGGACTTATCACCAATGTAGCAGCCATGTACATTTTCACTTGTTCCCTGAAACTGCGGAATGAGACCACCACGTACATGATGAACCTTGTGGTATCTGATTTGTTGTTTGTTCTCACGCTGCCCTTAAGGGTCTTTTATTTCATCCAGCAGAACTGGCCCTTTGGCAGCCTGCTCTGCCAGCTCTCAGTTTCACTTTTTTACACCAACATGTATGGAAGCATCCTGTTCCTTACCTGCATCAGTGTGGACCGCTTTCTCGCAATTGTTTACCCTTTCCGTTCCAGGGGGCTTCGAACCAAGCGCAATGCCAAAATCGTGTGTGTGGCCGTTTGGATTCTGGTGCTCTCTGGAAGTCTTCCGACAGGTTTCATGCTGAACAGTACAAACACTCAAAACAACACAATATCCTGCTTTGAGAACTTCTCCTCAAAACAGTGGAAGAGCCATCTCTCCAAGGTAGTGATCTTCATTGAGACAGTGGGGTTCCTCATACCCCTTGTCTTAAACGTGGTTTGCTCTGCTATGGTACTTCAAACTTTGAGGAGGCCCCAGACCATCAGTCAGGGAGGGAAGCTAAACAAGAAGAAGATCTTGCGGATGATCATTGTCCACCTCTCCATCTTCTGTTTTTGCTTCATACCCTATAACGTTAACCTGGTCTTCTACTCACTTGTGCGGACAAAAACCTTGCAGGGATGCGCGGTGGAATCGGTGGTGCGGGCAATCTATCCCATTGCTTTGTGCATCGCAGTGTCCAACTGCTGTTTTGACCCCATCGTCTACTATTTTACTTCAGAGACAATACAAAAATCTATCAAGAGGAAATCACAGACGGGCCATTTCCTTGATGTGAAGTTCTCTGAGGCCTTCCAGTCTGAAACGAGCTCCACCCTTCAGTTCAGCCTGAGGTCCATTAAGAACAAGATGTTTCACAATGAATCCGATGTATGAGGGCATTAAGAGATTAGGAGAAAGTACTACACAAAGGATACTTGGTTCACATCCGATCTTGGTGCAAATCTCAAAGTAATTACACAAAGTGGATTTAAGGTAACTAAGCACTTTCTGAAATGTGGCATAAATGTGAAATATTCCATAATTGGTTTGTTAATATCACTCAGGACAGTAAGTAAACTATGCCCTTTTAAAAGGGTTCAACTCCCACTAAAAAGACATACTTCAGCCCAATGCAGAGCCACACCTGTTCTCAATGGAATTAAATACAAACATTTGGAATACTTAACTGTGGAGTCTTAGCAAACAGGAACTAGATTAAAGCAGACCAGAATGTATGTGAATGTACTTACATTTCTAAAATGGTAAGTCAATGTGGAAACAACATACTATAATATAACCACTATTTATTTAAACTTACATACAAAATATGAATTATACAGTAACATTTCTTGACTGCCTAAAGTGTCATAGTATTAACAAGCTGAAAACTTTTGTTGGCACTTTATACTCTATGTATACTGTATGTTAACTCTGCACTGCCATTGATATTGTCATAATGCACTGTTGTAAACTTAAAAATAAAGTTTTCTAAGTCATAGTTGGGAGCATTCGTTTATTGTAGACAAGTAGGGATCATCCTCTGTAACGTCTGCATGTGTGTCTGACACTAATCACCAAGTTCTGTTTTCATATTGACATAAAAGATGACACTCTCTAGTACAACAATTCAAGCACTTTGTGTTATTATATACAAGTGCCCATAATGATGAACTGCGTATAATGTACTTAATTCACCTTTATATCAACTGAGCTTAAAAACCAGCTCAGGAATACTCAAATGTTTTAATTATTCTGATTTATCTCTTTCCTATAAAAATTTGTCATCTGCTGCAGGCCGAACCAAGCTAAGGTTTGGGGTAATTGAGATTGAGCAATATCTTTATACTGACAAGACAACAGACCTAGATTTGGCAGGAACTGTCAACATGTTGAATAATGGCCAGGTCTTTCCCATCTAAACGTGCCAGTGAAAGATTGTGCTTGTGATATTTTGAAACTAGCTCAGCATGTGAAAAACAAAAAAGGGGAAATAAAGAAGACCATCAGAAAGCAGGATAAAAGTTCACTTTTACTAATTTCAAACTTACCCATATTTATACAAAGAAGCTTTTTAGCTTCTATAACGCAAGTAGACATAGACACAATGACAACATCACTAAGTATTTGCACAGTTAAACTGTTTAAAAAAAGTGTTGTGACTGTCATAGAGGGAGGGAAACATGTCCTCTGCTACATTTAAAACTGGTTGATTTATATTGATTTTATATTACAAATTCTTACAATTTAAAATTTTTTCATCCCTAATATTGAATGTATTGTTACATTCCTGACTAAAAGGTGTGAACTGTTGTACATGTGAAAGTGTAAAACAGTGTTAATATATTGTGTGCATTCTAATTCACCTTTTAATTGCGTTATGATACCACAGCTTGTGCTGTTTCTTTGCAATGGCATAAAGCTACAATCATTATATTAACATTGCAGTACTTCATTGCAAAGTACATTTCAATACTGCAGCTTTAGCCTCATGCTCATCACCATTTTGAAAGTCAAAAGTGAACCGTTACACTGCACAAGTTATTACATAAATAAAAAAGGTAATACTACATAAAAGGATGTATGGATGCACACATTTTTCAAATCTAAAGTGTGCTCTACTTTAACAGTGCAATGGTTTTCAACAAACTAACTCTAAGTTTGCATACTACATAAGCACATAAAATGCAAACTGGAGTCACATTAAAAAAATCTATCAAAATAGAATGAAAAGCATATTTTGCATAACAAAAGTTTAGCAAGTTGTGGACAATAAGAACTTTTTCTTGGAAGGCTTTGTAAAGCTTTACACACATATGTAGATCTACATGGGTGTGTGCCTGTTTTCCTCGGTTTGTGTCTGGGTTTTTTGGTCCTTCACAGCAGCGTGTCATTCTCCCAGTATTAAGGATGTAGCTGCAATGCTTTTGATAAACACAGTGTTAGGTCTCCTAACATCAAACAAGCGTTACACACCCATTTTTAACCCTGCACAAACACAGCATCCAAAACCCAGCAAGCCACCTACAGCCCAACTTCAAAGCTTCAAAAACCTTAACGCAGTGTTGTTTACTTTGTCTGCACCTTTGACTTGCTCATTTCCTGAAGATGTGAGGAGGAGTGTGTGATCCAGAGATCTAAAATTTATCTAGTCTTAACTAGATAAAGCCTAAAACTATTCAGTATTAAATATTTACTATTGGTTAAGTGTTTTCCTTATTTAATTTAAAGAATTAGTTAACCTGAAAATGAAAATTCTCTTATCACCCTTGTTTATGCACACTAGGCATGAGATTTTCATGAAGCGTATAATCATTGTGTGTTAGGAAACTCCCACGCTATGCGCATGATAAACATTAATGATATGTTGCATTCTGTTTCTTATGTCACTTGTGTTCACTTCCGGTTTACGTTAATCGTCATCACCTGTCACAGTATGATTTGTCAGTGTATTTAATTTCTGTGTTTTGTATGTGTGTTTGTGGGTTGTTTGCGTTATCTTGTGGTTTTCTTAGTTTATTAGTATTCTAATAACTTCTGAAAAAAATACATTAAAAACCAATTTAAAATAAAAATATACATCACCATTTTGTGTTTTATGATTTCACCCAAATATTTTATTAAATAATCAGTGGTAATTAAATTAATACTAAAACAATTTAATCAGTGTTTTAAAAATTTATCAAATGAAAATTTAACTTTTATTTTTGTGCTGCACAACATATTTTTTAAATGTGTTCCTGTAGCTTAGTGTTACATGTACGGACTCTTATTTTGAAGTTTTCTTTTCGTTTCTGCTTTTTCCTGTTTTCATGCACAGCCTGTTTGGTAGTCATCATCACCTGTTTCACTTTAATTAGTCACCCTATTTAAGTTCCCTGTTTTTGGTTGGTCGGTTATTGTTCGGATGTCTCGTTGTTTCTTGTTCTCTGTATGTCTTGGATTATCTCATTGAGCTATGCTGCTTTTGCTTCTGTTGTTGACATCGCTACTGTCTTACGGTTAGGTGTTTGTATGCTTTCTTTATTAAATATCTTTAGTTCGTATTTCTGTGTTCTTGCTCCTTGTTTCTCGGTTGCCCTGTCGCTACAAACACTCACCGTAACAGAATAACCGACAGTCAGTCGTTGTCCCGCCATCTCCTCTGGACTCTGATCCTTTAACTACACTGTGTCACTCCGTCCCACCGGATCCGCTGGGCTTCTCCTTTCCTCCAGCTCCTCTCCAGTCCTCCATCGCTCTGGCTTCACCACATCCCTCCGGATCTCCACCTTGGCCCTTGGGATCCTCGTTGTCACACTGGCTCGTCAGCAATCAGCCTCCTCCTCGGGCTCTGCTGCCCCCGTCTCCGCCGCCATCAGTCGGTTCCATGGAGTCATCGGCCTCTCCTCCACCATGGCTCCTCCGTCGTCTTCACCATGGGCTACCTTCCTGGTTGCGTTCTGGGCACCATCCTACTCCGTCAAGTCTCCGCCCTGGCTCCTCCTGCCATCAGTACCACCCTTGCCCTCGGTGGTACCTTCTACGGTGTGAGGACATGCCTTCTGGGAGGGGGGCGGTATGTTATGTGTACGGACTCTTATTTTGAATTTTTCCCAGGGGAGCACATGTACTGACAAAATGTTTAACTTAAATGTACTGTAAGTCACTGTGGATAAAAGCGTCTGCCAAATGTGTAAATGTGAATACAATGTTTAAATAAGTTCAATTATTATAAAGAATATAATTACTGTTGTTATTTATTTAATGTTGTTATATTTATTTAATAAATAATAATATAATTACTTTTTTTAAAATGCCTTTTTTAAATCATAAATATGTAAATGTTTACAGTATGGTAACCATGCATATGGTATGCAATGGTGGTAGACCGTCGAAAATATAGAAACATAGCCGTACACGTGTTACATATTCAAACTAATAAATGTTAAGGTATCAGATCCAGTCAATATACAACAATATTTAAATGTACGTGAATGCAGTTGCTCTTCTCACAAAGTTATCATTTAACTATATAAGAATTGTCATGCATGATTCATTCAGTAACTTTAGTCCCTTTTCACTTTCATTGTACAGATACAAGCAGGGTAAACATTTTGTGTAACCTATCCTTTTGTATTCCTTAGATGATTAGAATATTGGACTGGTTTGGACATGAAATTCACTCAGCATATAAAGATCTGAGCTGTGCTAGGTCAGTGCATTTCATGTTTCGTCATTATAACACAAGACAGCAGAGGAGAAAAAAGGCACAACCAAACAAAGAGGCCAGTGTGTAGATAGCCAGTGACCTTCTGACCTATCGACATGTCAGTGCTACATTACAAGAGGTCCCGTAAAGAAAAGTGTCATTGCTTGGCCATTGATACAGTTCATTGAAAAAGTGTTTTTATTTTCCTCTGTTCTTCAAATGATAGATTAGCATGTTTATTGATATATAGTCATGGTGATCCAGGACAGCTGAACAAGCAAACCCATTGAAGTTATTGATAGAAACCCCAAGGCTGCAAGATTAGGTTTCCCCATCATCCCTGACCTTATTTCAGCAGCACGTTACAAGAACTGTTATTAAAAACGACTCAAGCATGCTTCCAATAACGTAAATAAACGCACGCTATTGAAAGGTTGTTTCCAAAAATGTAAAGATGTCTTTTTTCCTGTCAATCCTTTAACCCACACTGCAGAATCTTAGTGCCACTTTTACATGGGTTTTTTTGGGTTTCTATCTATTTTTACTGTATTTAACAGCTATGTATCAAGGGTTTACATGTACAAGGAATTTGTCTAGGTGTATTGGTGTCTAATGCTGACAGTGAAATACATTAATATAAATTTTTAATAAGAATATTAAAACCTCTTGAACTGTATGGTTCCACATATGGAATCATTATTTCTATTCCCCTAGAGAGTACAGTCCTATATATGGGATTTTAGAATGTGCAGTGACGTAACACTGCCAGATTCAAATTGGCTTCATAGAAAGAGAAGGACTGGATAAGAATCCATTACTTATATTCACACAACGAGCTACTTATACAGTCTTTTAGTTACACAGTGTATTTATTGTCTGTCACAACAAGGCAAATAGTACAAATGAACAGTTCATAAACACAAAGAAATATCTACATATTTCCGATGCGCAGAGCAATGTTAAAACCATGGTAAAACTAGTTGTAAAGGAGACACGGAGGCATGAGGATCCATTTGCAGCGTCTTTATTCTCAGATAAAACAGGCAAAACATGTAAATCACCAGCAGAAAGAAATGTAATAGGCTAAGCAAACTCAGAGTCGATAGTCCAGACGGGGGTCGAGGCAGGCGGCAAACAATCATAAATACAAAACAGGCAAAGTCCGAGACTGGCAGCAAACAATCAAAAACCGTAATCCAAAATCGTAGGCAGGCAGCAAACAATCAGTAATCCAATAGACGGTCCAATAATAGCCAGGTGAATCCACAAGAAGAAATCGCTCTGAAATGTACGCATAGAGGCAATACAGTGGGGTCCAGGATATCCCCGGCATTGATCCATGAACGCTCCTGTGGGCCTTACCCCTCCCAATCAACGAGGTATTGGATTCTCCCACCCCTGCGACAGGAAACTAGGAGCTTGTTGACCCGGTAAGCCTCCTCGCCATCCACCATAATCGGAGGGGCCTGCTCCGGGAGACCCCCCTCAGCATGCCCAACCGGAGCGCCAGAGGGTTTCAATAGAGACACATGGAAAGTAGGAGAAACACGGAAATGGTTAGGTAATTCAAGGCGGGCAGAAACAGGAGTAATCATTCTAATTATCTGAAATGGTCCCAAGTACTTTGGGCTGAGCGTTTTACATGGTAGTCGAAGGCAAAGATCTTTCGTGGATAACCACACTCATTGTCCTGCAGCGAAGTTGTGATCTGGTCATCTACGTCGATTGGCTTCTTCCGTCTGGCGACGAACAGCATATAACAGGTGTGTGTGGGCTCTATCCCACACTTCTTCACTGCATTATAACCAGTCTGTGACAGCGGGTAAGTCCGTGGGTCCCCCTGACCAAGGAAATAGTGGTGGTTGAAAACCCAGAACACACTTAAAGGGGGTTATACCAGTGGCAGGTTTGATCGAAGGGTTCTAAGCGTATTCTGCCTACATCAAAAACCTACTCCAGTCTGATTGTCTCTGCTGACAGTATGATCAAAGGAACCTGATTATATCTTGATTTAGGCGTTTGGTCTGACCATTTGACTGGGGATGATACCCTGACGTGAGGCTAATGTTTACTCCTAGGCCCTTGAAGAAGGATGACAACACTCCTTGTTGTCCAACTAAATTGAGGCCTCCAATCCGAGACTATGTCATCCGGTAATCCATAGAATCTGAACACGAAATTGCAAAGCAGTTCAGCGTTTTCAAAACAGAGGGTAGTTTGGGAAGTGGGATTAACTGGCAGGCCTTGGAGAATCGGTCCACTATGGTGAGGATAGTGGTATTCCCCTGAGAGCTCTGTAGATATGTTATAAAGTATATTGCTATATGGGACCAGGGGCATTGAGGTGTGGGCAGTGGCTGAAGAAGACCAGCTGAAAGCTGTCGTGGGTTCTTTGAGGTTTGGCAGACCAAACAGTTCTGGATAAACTTAACTGTGTCTCTTGAAATCAACGACCACCAGTAATGATTCTCTAAGAGATGAATTGTGGCAGTGACTCCAGGGTGACCTAAACTGGGATTCTCATGAACCTGAATTCCTCGGGAACAAACAAACAGTTTTCGGGGCATTCAGCCGGGCATTTACAATTCGGATCTCGGTCTGGAGATCCCACTGGACTGGGGCTACTAGTAAACTCTCTAAAATGATTGGTTTGGGATCCTCGGATCTGGGTATGGGTTCAGCCTGTCTAGAGAGTGCATCTGCCTTGGTATTCTTGGAGCCGGGGCAGTAAGTTACTGTGAAATCAAATCGGGTGAAAAATAGCACCCAACGGGCCTGACGGGGGTTCAAGTGTGCGGATGTGTTCAAGGTTCTTGTGATCGGTTATGACCATGAAAGAATGCGTAGCTCCCTTGAGCCAATGACGCCATTCCTCCAGGGCTAATTTGATAGGTAGCAACTCTCTTTTTCCCACATCATAATTCTGTTCCGTGGCCGACAGCTTACGAGAAAAGAAGGCGCATGGATACATCTTGGGAGCAGAGCCATGTTTCTGAGATAGTATGTCCCCCACCCCATGATTAGACGCATCTACTTTAATGACGAAGGGTTGTTGGGGTCTGGGTGACATAAAATGGGTGCTGAAGTGAAACAGGATTTTGATTCTGAGAATGCCCTGGTAGCTTATTCGTTCCATGCCAATCGGCCTGACCGATGCTTAACTAGGGATGTAAGGGGAGCAGCCACTGAACTGAAAATCTTGTATGAGTCTACGATAAAAGTTTGCAAAACCCAGGAAATGTTGAAGCTCTTTTACTGTCTTAGGAACTGGCCATTCTGTGACTGCTTGAACCTTGTTATCGTCCATGGCTCCTTCCTAACTGATCACATAACCTAAGAATGAGGTGCTGGTCTGATGGAATTCGCATTTCTCTCCCTTGACATATAAGTTGAAACGTTGTAGAACTAGACGCACGTGTCTCTTGTGATCCTTCAGTGTCTCTTAAAACACTAAAATGTCATCTATATAGATTATGGCCCATTTCTCCAGCATATCTCAAAAAATGTCATTCATAAATTACTGGAAGACTGACAGGCTATTAGCTAAGCCAAATGGCATGACTAGATATTTGTAATCTCTGGATGTGGTTGAAAACGCTGTTTTCCACTCATCCCCCTCCTGGATACGAATCAGATTGTACGCACTTCTGAGATCGAGATTGGTAAAGTACCTTGCCTTACAAAGTTGCTCTGCAACGGGGATGAGTGGGAGCGGATAGCGGAACTTAACAGTAACCTTATTCAAATTGCAGTAGTCGATACACGGTCTTAAACCCCTGTCTTTCTTCTTAACAAAGAAGAATCCGACTGACACAGGCGAATTGGATGGCCGAATAAACCCCTTCGCTAGTTCTTCCTCAATATACTGGGACATGGCGGTAGATTCAGGTTGGGATAGGGGAAAGATTTGTGCCTTGGCGGGTAACATATTGGTCTTTAACTCGATAGCACAATTGGTGGAGCGATGAAGAGGTAATTGGGAGGCCTTAGACTTACTAAAAACGACGGCTAGATCAGAATACTCAGGAGGAACACTATTTACTGGTTCTGGCATTACCTCATTCTAATGAGCGGTCAAGGATAATAGACGAATCCTTTCCAAACAGTGTTTATGGCAGTCTTTACGCCAGCAAAGAATTTTGCCTTTGGACCAGGATTTGGACTTTGTTCCAGGATATAATAGGCTTGTGACATTGCAACCAGGGCAAACCCAGAACTGCAGTGTGATTCGGGGATGAAATGGCAAATAATTGACTGTTTTCCGAGTGGAGCACGCCTTTGCGTAGTTGAATCTTTTCTGTTTGTTGCTCCACTTGTCCCACTCTCAGCGGTCGGCCATCTAGCGCCTCCACCTCTAAAGGAGAGAAACAGACGGTTACAGGTAGCTCATTATTTTTTGCAAAGTCAAGGGAAGGCAAGTCAACTTTATTTATATAGCACTTTTAACAAATTGTCATTGTTTCAAAGCAGCTTTACATTTATGATATCTTTAAGCAGAGTACACAGCACACACAGATAGACATCTGTGTGTGCTGTGGGATCTTAGAGAGCGGGATGGGTTGTAGCGTGACAGGAGCTCAGTTAGGTATGTAGGAGCTAAACCGTGTAAAGCTTTGTAAGTAATCAGCAGAACTTTATAGTCTATACAATACTTTATGGGTAGCCAGTCGAGGGATTTTTAAAATAGGGGTTGTGATCGTATTTTCTTGATTTAGTAAGCACCCTGGCGGCTGCATATTGAAATAGCTGTAGTCTATTTAGTGATGATGCAGGACAACCACTGAGTAATACATTACAGCAGTCCAGTCTGGAGGTCATGAATGCATGAACTAGCTTTTCAGCATAAGCAATACACAAAATATTTTGTAGTTTGGCTATGTTTCTGAGATGGAAGAAGGCGGATTTTGTAGCATTTGAAGTATGATTTTCAAAAGACAGGTTACTGTCTAATATAACGCCTAGGTCTTTTAACTGTATTTGCAGGGCTAACAGTGCAGCCTTCTATTTGCAGATTGTAATCTGAAATATTACATGTTTTTGGTCCAATAAGTAGTACCTCGGTAGCAAACTCTAAGGACACAAAATTGGCTGCGGCTCCGGAATCAACAAAAGCAGAGGTAAGTATGTTTTTCCTTGAATAGGTAAGGGTTATGGGTAGCTGAATTATGTGACTTGATTGTGTAGTGGTAAATGCTAAACTCACCGTTCCCTGATCAGTCTTGGGTCAGACGGGGCATGATACTCTGATGACCACAATATAGACATAGGCCCTGATGATAACGGCGTTCTTGTTCCTCGGAGGTCAGTCAGGAATAATTAAGTTGCATGGGTTCGGGGACTACAGCATGCTCCACCCTGATAGGGACATGGCTTCGACAAGGTCTACGGGTTTTTATCAAATGATCAGTTTGAATAGAGAGATCAGTGTACTCACTCAATGACCTCCCCTCGTCACGACAGGCGACTGTAATTCAGGCCTTAAATCTTTGCGGTACAGAAGCAGAAGCATGTCCTCAACCCAGGTAGTTTGAGCAGTAAGAGTACGGAATGTCAGGGCGTATTCAGCTGCTGGTAGTTCTCCTTGAGTTAAGGTAAGCAATTGTTCACCTGGACTAATCCCCTCTACAGAATGTTCGAAGACCTCTCTAAACTGTCGTCGGAAAGAGTCAAAGGTGGGAAAGCCCGATCCAGCCGTTCCCCAGACAGCTGTGGCCCATTCTAATGCTCTACCAGTTAGAGGTGAGCAAACGAATGCCACGCTGCTTTTTGTAGGGTAGAGTGCAGGTTGTTGCAAGATGAAAAGCGAATATTGTAAAAGAAACCCCTTACACCATGCAGGTTTACCGTCAAACTTCTCAGGAAAAGCCAGACTCAGATAAACAGGAGTCACAGGAACGGTAACCGGTGCAGTAGGTGCAATAGGAGCGGCTGCCATTGCTTGCGGAGGGTAATCACAAGCTCCCTGTAACACTCGTACGAGCTCCTCAGTTGTAACTTTAACTCCTTGTACGAGCTAACGTGGTTAACCGAGCAAGCTGATGCTGGTGTAACGCTAGCTGAGCCGATTGAGCGTTTACCTCAGCGGACAGCTGTTGAACAGCTGCTGGATTGTGTTGTGGCGATGTCTTCTGTAATGTCAGAGACAGGCAGCAAACAATCAAAAAACGTAATCCAAAGTGGGGTTGTATGCAGGCAGCAAACAATCAGTAATCCAATAGACAGTCCAATAATAGCCAGGTGAATCAACAAGGAGAAATCGCTCTGAAATGTACGCATAGAGGCAATACAAGACATCGCAATGAGAAACACAGATCTGGGCGTTTAAATAGCCCGCATGTGCGGGCCATGTGACAAACGGGAAATGATGTGTGGGACCATGTGACAAACAGGAAGTGAAACTGAGTCTATGGAAATTGTAGTCCAAAAGAGTTTCAATATTCGGGCGAAGGCTCCCTCTGTAACACCAGTAAAGCAACTACAAGTAAATAAAAATGAATGTTTAATGACAAATAATATTATTTTTTTGGTTTTGGTTTGTGTTGGTTTGTGTTGTATGCTGATGTTACAAATATGTTTTAAATGAATTACAGTGCAGACTATACAAGACATAAACTTTAGTTAAATTTTAACTTTTAGTTAATGTTTATAATAGCTCTTATATGATTGATAATTTTTTTAAACAAGAAAGCAAAGAATTTCCTACCCCCTCGTTTCCCTATAGTGCGTTTTGAGGAGATGTAATATAACCCTGCTATGGTTAGGATTAGGACTGGGTGTGGGGGCAGGCATTACAGATAGGAATATCAGATAAGTAACATCCTCCCTGGTTTATGAATGAATCAGAAACAGTGGAGCTAAAGTACAACAATTGTTAAAGCACACTGTGGGAGTGGGGGTGGGAGGTATAGGATAATAATATGCAGGCTTTCTCCCTGTAATACTGCAATTTACCAAACTTCACCCCTTTGTGAGCAAGGAATGTAATTTACTTTTTCTGCGGAGGAACTAAACAGAAAACCCATACATTGTGATATGTTTGTTATAAATGTCAGCGCTCGCACTCTTGAAAGACAAACAGAACCACAGCTAATCAGCTAAACAGTCTAAACATTTACAGTATAGTGAGAAAGTAAAAGCTGCAATCTGTAACTTATTATCATTATCTCTGTTTTAAACATAAAATTGCAGGTTACACTGTAATTACACTGATCTGTTACGTACTTGCTCAATAACTGATTTTTGTTTCCTTTCAACAAAAAGTCACAGATTTCAGCTTTTAATGAAGTTTTATTAACTAAGTTCGGGAGGGGCACAGTCATGTAATCCAACCAATCATTATGCAACAACGCATATATATAGCCGTGCCTCACCTCCGTCACATGACAGTCTCACAGCATTTGGCCCCGCCCACTTGTCCGCCATGTCCGAAATTAAGCCTTTCTGTCCTACGAAGAGACTTTCCTTTCTACCGATGCTCTTCCACTTTAATCTCATAACCCAAGGAGTGATCCGTCTCCCCCGGGTGTTTCCACCGGGCATGGAACCACCCGCCCCACTCGTCATGCTCCAAGACGCCGAGATCTACCCTCACCACCGCCGCCGAGACACACTCCGTCTTCCTCCACGTCATCCCGCTCTCCGCCTCACCCATCTATTCCTGGAATAGAGAAATGGACTGTAAAGGCTTTTTGTTCAATTTTCACGTAGACTGAATAAAGCTCAACTGTATAAACTGTACATTTCTCTATCTTTTACAGGTCACTCTCCTCCTGCTTTGGGCTCGTCCAAACAAGGCCCTCCGAACCCCAGCCTTGTGCCCTGCAGCTTTCCCGGCTGCCTCTCATGCTATGCCTGGACCTCTTCTAGTGCCCTGCCGCAGCAGCACACTCCCAACTCCAGGCGCACTCCCTAGCGTGAGGACGCCTCCGCTAGCGGCTCACGCCCCGACGCCACCTTTTCCTCCTTCCACTCCCTCCTCTTCTCTTTTGCCTCTTCCTCCTTCCTATTCGGGAGCCATTTCCAGCATGAGCCTGCCTCCGCAAATGGCCACAGCCTTAGACCCTCTTCTTATTATTAATCCTCCTCAAACGTGTTCTTTATTTGTCTTTTCTCTAACTCTCCTTTTTTTGCCAACTGCATCGCATTCTGTCCTTTCCAGAATTCTGTATTGCGTTTGGTCGATATACTAGAGATAATTTGTTTTTCTCACAGAAGATGCAAACTTAATTATCTCTATAATTGCCCTGCGTTACGGCGGCAGTCTTTTTTACACTTATTTTAAGATAGTTTCAGCTAAATGCGCAGTCCGCATCGCCCAGTGTAATCAGCGTCCCTATTCGGACGCCCCGGACACCGATCTCACCAACAGCATACTCTTACATTACATTTTGTGCGCTATTTGTAGACCTTTTAACCATTCTACTACCTCTTGCCCTTAATTAATCAATTCCCCCATGCCCGGAACCGAACTTTGTTAAATGTACTAACTACATCCCGCAGCCCGCTATCGCAGAACGCTCTTTTAGAGATTTCAGAGGCAGACAGGTCCGCAATAATTTTAATGTGGGGGAAATGTATGAGGCAGCGCTGTCGTTACCTCCACGTCTACAATTTGTGGCAGAGCCCACACCCACTCTATCTGTTCTGTTCCAAAGTCTTCTTTCTTCGTCTCTTTCACTCTGCCCGGTTGGTGGAACGAACTCCAGATCTCCATCAGAATGGCTGAGTCATTAGCCATTTTCAAGATTAACTAAAAACTCATCTTTTTCGTCTTTACTTCCTTGACTAATTTACTAACACACCCCCACTTCTACTTTAAAAAA